>PPKU02000048.1:0-87758 GCA_003706265.2 Nakazawaea holstii | reverse complement strand
GGAAGGTGAAAAAGAAGAGTTTGAAGAATGGTTCTCCAAAGATGGTTGCTGTGGCAAAATTGATCCAATTGATGGATTTTTATCCGAATCAATCGAATCAGGAGGTGGGTGTGATCCAGGAGGATCAGGAGGTTGTTGAATAGCTTTTGGATCTGGTAGATCCGAAGATTTTGAAGTATTAAAAGACATATTAAATGATATGATATGATATCATTCCAAAAATCCTAACTCGTCAGCTAGATTAGGTTAAGTTTATCTTGATCCTAAACACAAATCAGAAAAAGCGCAAATGGTTTAGTGGTAAAATCCAACGTTGCCATCGTTGGGCCCCCGGTTCGATTCCGGGTTTGCGCATTTGTTTTTTTTTTTTTGCTAAACGTCTAGAGATTTTTTCAAGTATTTCATCTGATATAGGCCAGCATTCAGCGTTCAGAAAACGTGGTTGGGTTATTTTTTGCAAAAATGTCTTACCCAAAAAGGATTGTAAGTAGAGCTTCATAGTGATAGTATGATAGGATACTACTGAAAATATATTTCGGAACATTTTGAAAGCACTTTTCTGTCTGTACCAAAATAACCGAATATATCTTATATATAAATATTTTACTTTTTTGATTCAACTTATCAGGACATTAGGTCAACTCAAATGAACTTAATGATGAAGCAAAAAAGTCATTATTACAAGAAACTGTTCAATGATGTCTGAATAGGTTACAACTGATAAGATAGTGAAAAATTCCTCAAATGAGACAGGTACCAAAACCAATGTAATTGAAACCAAAATCGTTGATAAGATCTCATCTTATCTTGTCTTAAGTTACTTCAAGATCTATAAAAGCCCAAGAGAAACGACCAGAGTAATGGGCCGACGCCCAGTGGTCATTACAGCCATAATATAAACTTTGGTAACAAATAAGCTTAGATATCGAGCTATCAATTGATAATAAAATGTTGAAATCAACATTTTTGGTACCTGGTTACCAAAACTGTTTTACCAGTCGCTTTTACTTGTTGACATTGAAATCCAAAAGTATAAATCATTTCACTTCAAAATTGTCAATTCGTTATAAGGAGTTTAACAATGATGGTATTGACAAAATGAGAGATAAGTGATATGCATTTCATTAAGAGATCCCATTGAATGCTTGAAAACCCTGGTGTTAGTCCACCAATATTCAATTATCCATAATTGTGAGTTATAACCAAAAAGTAGACCCTTTTCTATCTGCGCCCATTATTCGTTTGACATTTCATCCGCCTTTTTGATGCACGATTTGCTTCTGAGTCATCAACCAGTTAAGCGAACACCCACAGTAAGAACGTTCAGCTGGCTTTTGAACTCCTCAGTGAAGGAGAGGTTCTCAAGCTATCAAATCCAAATTGATTACATCAATTGATTTAATTGATTAAGCATGTTGAGAAAGTTTTTTTTTTTCCGGTGCGATTAAAAAAAAAATTCTGAGCTCGTCGTCGTCTCCTATTGTAATAGATTTACAAAGTCAATGACAAAGATCAAAAGAAGTCGAACAGGGTGCTTCAACTGCAAACAAAGAAGGAGGAAGTGTGACGAGACCAAGCCTTCATGTCTTAATTGCGTGAATACTGGACGAGAGTGTGGCTATGGAATGCGTTTATCCTTTGACGTTGATGATAGTAGACATTCAAATTTTCTGACGTTATCAAACGGTAGAGTGAAATATGGGTTCAGAGGACGTCCAAGGTTGCTGGAACCGACGTTAAAGAAACCAATTGGTGGCAAGGCAGATGACGCTTCCTTAATTGACAGAAGTAGCAGTCAAATTTTTGATAAATCAAAATCTGAAATGGAACATAAGTTGGCTCCTCCCACGTTCACGGAAAGTCACGATTCATTGAAATCATTTCCAATGACTGCTGGTTCATCATTGGATAATCTTTCTGGATCTACTGCTTTTGAAATGCTTGATTCTAATCAAAGCACATTTGATTTTATTAATAAAGGGTTAGATTATTTGTTTAATGGACTACAAAGTACTGAAAATGAAGTAAAGGTTCATTCCGAGAATCCCATGGATATACAACCAACTACAAAGCCGGTTCTTCAAAGTAGCACTATATCAACTGAAGACCAACACGTACCCAAGGAGGAAGGTACATACGGGAACGAAGAAGCCATTGACGCTACAGAAATTTTGAGTTTTATCGACAACACCAATTTGTACCCATCAGCTCCTTTATCTTATTCAGATGAAAATCTTGTGCTTCGCCATTTTTTCAACAGACTATTGCCGTTGCTAGACTCACACCCAAATAATCCTTGGCCTGAATTGGCTTTACAATATTGCGATTTTGAAATTGCCAGAAGTTGCTTTTTGTCTCTTTCATGTATCCACTTATATGGAAAAAAAGGTGGAAAAGAGTATTACAGAACTGGAATGCTTCACATAAATAGCACAATGGAGTACCTAAACAAATATATCAATTCATCTGGAACGCTTGATGGCGTACTCAATGCGGAAAGAAAATATAATGACGGAATTCGTGATGATATTAATGTGGACCGCATAGTTGGAGACTTGAGAGAAGAGACTATAAGCCAAAAGAGGTCATCCTTCTTTGTCATTTTACTTTTGATTTATGTTCACATCTTGTTTTCCATTTTAGAATCGGGTAAATCAGTTTTGAGCAGAATTTTCTTCAAATTGTTTTCAACAATAGCAAATGACTCCAACTTCAAAGTTGTTTTGGAGCAAATAGATCAGTCTCAGACGTGTATTTGTATTCTTTCATGGTATGATACTATCACTGCTATAGCTTCTCCTGACTGTCGATTACCTTATTGTGATCTGCGTTGGTATGGGACAAAGAACAGTGAGATTTCGTTGGCAAAGATGGTGGGATGTCCAGGTGAAATTTTTGAGTGTATTGCAAGAATATGCCATTTCAGACTTGATTTAAAAGAAAATAAACTTTCTGGAGCGGAGATAAGTGCCAGATATAATCAAATCAAGTTTGACTTGATCAATTACAGAGAATATGTGTCGTTAAAATTGTATCAGGAGAAAGGAAGTGATGAAAGCTTGCAATTGAAACCAGAAGATGAGTATGATGTGCGATTGAGAGGTGCTCAATGTTGGGCATTATCAGCTCTTGTGAAGTTGGAGTCAATATTGAACTTAGAAGACTCATCAGAAAGAATTGAAACATTGATAAATGAGTTTATTATGGTTTATTCATCTATGGATCCCGAGTGTACTACAGTGGTACAAATGGTGTGGCCGATTTTCAACATTGGCAGTGAATGTATAACTGAAAAGCAAAAAAAATCATTGCAACTTTTCATCAATGCTTTGAATAAAAATGGACAAACAGGAACATTAAAAACACTGAAAAAACTTCTCGAAGAGTCATGGAGAACTGGTAGAAAGGTGAATGAGATTTTGTCGGGAAAGGAATGGTTAGGATCTGGAACAGAATTTCTTCCATTATAAAAGCAGCACTGAATTTGAAATATGTATAAAAAAAGGGGATTGAAGCTCCTCCCTGCCCAAGCTATTAAACTGTGATATAAACCTGTATGTTATATACACTATATAGAATAAGTAGCCAAAGAAAGCGTTAATGATCCGTACATGCAATGAGGATGACTCAAGATCCGAAAAATGAGGCATCAATCCCAAGTAAATTCTGATATCTTTACAAAAAAAAAAAAAAACATAGGCATAATATTTTAGTGAAGTGCTCATCACAACAACTTGGAAAATTATTCAACTGATTAATTATTCAACAGGTTGATTATTCAACGGGAATATATTATTAAACAACAGGTAAATATTTTAACATAAAGTGAATTTAATTAAGTACATATAAGAATACGAAGTGTAAAAGAGACATGACAAATTTATTAAGAGACCGAGAAAAAACACTTATAATTTTTGCATAGCAGCGACATCAGTAGATTGAACGTGATCTTCATCTTCTTCAATTTCTGTTTGTAATTCATCAACTGAGACTTTGTCATCTTCAATAACAACGTTAATTTGTAATTTCTTGATACCGAAACCAACTGGGATAAATTGGTGACCACCCCAAGTTAAACCTTCTTTTTGAATAGCCTTGACGTTGGCTAATAATTGATCCAAATCAGTTTCATCATCCCAAGGTTTGACATCCAAGGTGACAATTGATTTAGCAGCAGGCTTTGGACCTTTAGCAGCTTTCTTAGCAGCATAAGCAGCTAATCTTTCTTGCTTCAATTTTTCAGCAGCTTCATCAACTTCATCATCGTCATCTGAACCGAACAAATCAACTTCATCATCATCTTCTTCTTCAGCAGCAGCTGATTTTGAAGCTGCTGGAACACTACCAGCTGGTAAAGTTGAGAATTCTTCAGTGAATGAAGCAATGTGGTTGAACCATCTGGCAAAGTTTGGGAATTCTTTTTGGAATGCCTTGTAAACGGTGACATCAGCTTGGGTGGCTGAAGTACTGTAATAAAATTAAAGTTAGTAAAGATAAATCAAATTGAGTTGTGTCTGGTCTCAGTGTGATTGTGGATATCTTTTGGGGTTTTCCTTTGAATTCATTAAATGATCCAATACATCAGTAGTTTGGTTTTAATACTCATTCGATGGGTCTTGAGTCCATCTCATAAACACGGACCAAAGAAAATTGTTCATCATTTTGGATTGGTTTAATTGCATCTCTATTTTGAAATATCCAATGTAAATACAACTGGCAACAGACACATTCATTCGAAATCAAGTCGACTTACCCTTCAATGTATGACTTTTCAGCTAAGAAGTCATTTAAGGCTGAAACTGATTCAATTTTGGAGAAATCTGTGAAGCTCATTTTATTCTATTGAAAGTTATGTAAAACTATGATGGAATTAAACAAATATATATGAAATGTTGATTGAGATGAAAATTTTTTTTGTGTGGTTTTTTTGCCTTTCAGAATTTTGTGAACTTTTGAACTTTTTTGTTAGGGCTGTTTCCATCTGGTGTGGACAGGGGCTGTTTGTTTGTTTGTATCTGACTCCTTTGGCCGGGTAACTCAGTAGCTGGCTCTCTTTCTTAGAGACACGTGGAGCTGTTGGCAGATTTGCAGTTTTCTCTTTTGGCGAGGAGAGAAACAAAGGAGGAGGAAAAGTCAATAACAGGACAAAGGTGAGATATATTACAACACTCGAGGCCATGGCAGAATTACAAAGGCCGTTATTCCCACAGGCGTTGACAAGCTCTTTAGCTTCAAGATTGAAGAATGAGAGTACTGGGTTATACGTCACTCTCGAACAAGGACGGTCAGCTAGAAGACACGCTTCACAAGCAGTCAACTATGCTGAATTAGACAGGGATGATTTCTTGGAAGACGACAAGGACGAAGATTTTATCCTGGATAGGTATACTCAATCCACTTTGAAAAATGTGTTTCAGAACAACATTGATGTATCGACATTCGAGGGAAGACCTGCTTCGTTGACGAAGCATATAGAGTATGATGAAAACAGATTGATATATAATGCAAGTTTACCAGAAGTGTTGATACCAATCAAAGTCTCATGTGACCATCAAGCTAATAAGATTGTGGATTTTTTCATGTGGAATTTGAATGAACAACTCATATCCCCAGAGCATTTTGCTGCCATTATGGTGCAAGACTTGGATTTGCCAAATTCATACCAACAACAAATATCAAATCAAATCAAACAACAGATAGAGGACTTTCAACAAGCACCAGTTTTCCCAGAAGGGGAGACACATGTGATAATCAATCTCTCGGTGAATTTGGATACCAATTTTTACGAAGACAAGTTTGAATGGGATTTAAACAATAATGAACTTACTCCTGAACAGTTTGCAACAACAGTTGTTGAGGACTTGGGATTGTTACCAGAATTTAAAGCTGCAATAGCTCACTCATTGCACGACACAATCTTGAAATTGAAGAGAGAATTTGCAGACAATAATCAATTGACGATGTTACAACATTATGATATATCCAAGTTGAACTTAAGTTATCAAACCTCTCCATCCAGTTTCGGATTCAGTGTTGATCAACAGGGATTGAGATATGATATGAAGAATCTTGGAGAAGGTTGGTCTCCAACGGTTGAAACATTAACCAAATGGGAGATAGAGAAGAGAGAAATTGAAAAGGAGAGAAACATCAGAAGATTGAAGAGAGAAACCATGAGAGTAGGTGACGATTTTAGTGCACCAAAGAGAAGAGGAAGAAGAAGAAAAGACGAAATGTGAGCTTGGCCTCAGTAGAATAGATGAGTGTTATATCATAGTTGTATATTAGTTAAGTTTTTAAATTTTTTTTTTTATTTTTTTTTTTTCAACGCGTAAAGTTAGTTACATAAACAAACCAAAGGGGAGAAGTATTTGGATGACTGATTCGGATCTGATAAAGGCAGCTCAACAGTTATTGACTTCAAGAGCTTCATTTGAAACTCTCATCTCGAAACTGAGGTTTCTTTCAACTTTAAGTCATATAGACGAGTCTATCAACGAGGATGTTGCAATTGAAATATATGAAGCATTGGCGATTCAAAACAACAGAAGATTGAAGGAAGTTAATCACAAATTAAATTCAGAGTTAGGAAGCATACAATTGAGCTCATCGCAGGAAGATGAAGTAAAAGAGTCAACCAAAGAAGACGATCATTCATCATTGGAAGATGCCGATAGAGATACGTTAGAAACAATTGTACGAGATCTTGAAAGCTTGAATAAATCGATAGTTGGGGAAATCCAGGAAACCGATCAAAAGTGCTCCTCTTTATTGAAGGAAATCAATGAAAGAATTGATTCCTTGAGTGATTTGAAATACGGAAAGCTCGATTTTATGTCATCTACTTCTGAGTCATATGAATCATTAAAAAGGCTCGAAACTAAGCTAATCAAAAAAATTGAGGAGGACGTACCGACATAAAATTCTACACAAACACCAGATCATCTAATTCTGCCACTTGAAAATCAGGTCCACACCATTTCCATGAATCAAACTTCCAGTTTAAGCCACTGAATTTATCAATACCATATCCCAAACCACTACTCTCTTCCACAGATCCCGTCAGGGGGGATGATTTAATATATGTTAGCTTACCAATTCTAGAATGGATCAAGGCCATCACACACATCGAACATGGCTCATGTGTCGTGTAAACATGATAGTTCAAGCAAAGGTAGTTCTTATTTCCAGAGGTTTCTTGCAATGTGTTTCTTCTCAGCATTTCCAAGTCTGCTATTTTTTGGATACAGTCCATGATGCTATGACTTAATGGAGTCTTTTCATCTCTTGCATCTTCTTGCACGGTGATAGTTTTGTCACTCTTAGGATCCCTGAACATGGTGACAATAGGGAGTTTCTGATAAGAAAAAAAACACAGGATGTTAGTATACATTTACTCCAATAATTTAAGAATACAAATACAACTTACTCCGTTTTCAGATGAAGTTTGGGAAATCTCTGTGATTTCTTTCAAATATTTTCTTTCATCATCAATAGATATTCTGACCTGATTCAACTCCTGTATTAAAGGGTTCCCCTTCCAAATTGTAGGCCAATACTCTTTTGACCAACTGTCCGATAATTCTTTGTTATAAGGGTAGTTATTAGGCACTTCTTTTTTTGAAATAATAATCTCCTTCTGTAGCTCAATATCATATTCTCCAATTAGTGACAAAAGGTCTTTCTTTTGAGAAATGAATTCAACACTACATGCGATGGCTGACAAAGCAGGTGTTGCACTTTCAGAAGATTTCCTTATTCTTTTCAAATGTTGGAAACTTATAGGATCCTTATCCATCACAGAGTTTTTGACAAATTTTAAAAATACATTAGACTTCCGTGGAGGAAACTCTATGATCCATGCCATTTCAAGCTTAGGGGTCTTATTGATGTCAAAGGAAGAAGTCCCAATAATTCTTTTCAAGCAGTCGTCGTATACAAAGTTGTCATAATCTATCTTGTGAGGCCCAGCCATGTTTTTTGATATCCTTTATGACATTTGAGATGTTGTGCTTAAATTTTTTTTTTTTACTTTGTAGCTTTTTTCTTTTGGTTTTAATACTTGATGGAGAACTTCATTCGCGTCATGGAAGTATGATATCATTGGCAGAGAAGTATTGCCCTCTCGTTGAAGATGATGGTGATCAAGAGTTCAATGATTTGGTTCACAATTGCTTTGTGTGGGATCGTGATAAAATAGATTCGCGAATCGTTACTGATATCTACAGACAGCTGATCATTCAGGATATTACTCATAACGAATTGATTGATTTTTTGATTCACCAGCTTTTGAAAGCCAGACAAGATAACAGGATTACAAAAGGTTATGATCTAGGTGCTGGTTTCGATGTAAACACAAAAATTTGTAACAAATCAAACAGTTTCAATGTCAGTTATTTGAAATCTACTCCCTGGAAGAAGGTGCATATGAAGATAGGGAAGAAGGAATTCGTGAGGATTTTACTATTTTGCAATTGCTTTTTAAGAATTGAACTCAATGGCATCAAAAACCATGTCCAGTTGTTTGGTGAGAATTATCAAAGTCACAACTTTAATGACTCAAGACCTCAAATAATCACCAAGAATAGGATGATGTTCAAAGAGGAGTATCAAATAAAAAGATTGAATCCAATACCGTCTGATAGATCTGAGGTTTTATTTCAAATGTTTCACTTATCTTTCAAGGATAAACATAACAAATTCAGTATTCCAAAGAAGTACAAGAAAGCTAATGCGTTGATTGGAAAACTAATTTTAAATCACAAATCGTGTAACTACCCATACATCGTCGACGATTTCTGTCCAGTAGAGGCTAACTATAAAAATAAGGATCTTAGAACTGTTGGGACACCACCGGGGGAAGTCATTAAGTTCGCAGTGTGCATTATTGACATGGTGTTTCCTTTGGAATTTTTTGGAACCAAACACAATAAACGCGTGGTCATGAAGAAAGTAGCAAAGTTCATCAGGGCTCCAAGGATGGAAAAGATCCCTAAACAAACCATATTAGATGAGATAAAAATCAAGGACATTGATTGGTTGGCGACCACTAAAGCTAGCAAGTTGAACAAGCAGGATTTTATAAAAAGACGTCAGCTATTTGAGAAATTCTTGGTTTGGATGCTCTGTCATTTCGTCTCCAAATTGGTTGCGTGCTTCTTTCACGTCACAGAGACTCTGGAGTCTTTACTATTCTACAGGCATCAACTATGGAAAAAATTGACAAAACCCTTCATGGACAGATATTTTGCAAAATATTTGAATTCTGAATCAGCGGAAACACCAATCTATTCATTTGTCGATGCCGAGAAAATTCAAGGGAAAATGAGATTGATACCGAAGGCCAAAGATTTTAGAGTGATAAATGTCCCCTTTCGAGGAACTAGTGACGAAAGCTTCCTGTATTGGAGTTATTTGAACAACGAGGTAAAACCCGTAAGGAGCATCTTGCTAGAAGCTAGAAATAACAGGAAGTATAGTGAGTCATATTGTTTTTCAGTGGGAGACATTGCAAAGAAGATTTCAAAATTCAGAGAGCGGATCTCTCTTCTCGAAAATGAAAGAAAAGAGTTTTATTATATAAAGTTCGACGCGAAATCATGCTATGACTCCATCCCAAAGGAAAAAGTGAAGCTGTGCTCCAAAAAATTGATACCTGAAGACCAGACTTTTGTCTATCGCCAATTTTCCAGCGGTGGGAATTTGGATAGTTTGAAGAGTACAAACATGCTTGTTAAAATCGAAGACATTGAAAAGTTGAATATTATTAACCATGGGACCAACAAATTTAGAAATAAATATCTTTTCGACCAAAACAAAACTGTGATATTAAGCTCAGAGGATATTATAAAAATAATTGACTTTCAACTAGACGGGACGGTTGTTCAAGTAAGAAGAAAATGTTATTCAAGAACTAACGGAATATTTCAGGGGTTTCCTCTTTCTGGAATTTTTTGTGATATCGTTTATGACGAGTTAGTCGAAACTTACTTGACAGAGATATTAGAAGATGAAAGAAGTCTTTTGTTGAGGGTTGCTGATGACTTCATGGTCATCTCAACAAATCCGCTGCAGATAAGAAATGTTCTTAAACAGACTCAAGAGGGATTTGGTGATTTCCACGTCAAAATAAATAACGATAAGACGAAACTTAAGCTCAGACAGCAACCTGATCGTGATGAAGTTGTGTTTTGCGGATTGACAATCGATATGAAGGATTTGAACGTTGTCAAAACTGCTGACTCCTATGGAGTGTTGAACTTTTATGGTGCATCGTACAAGGAGCTTTATAAAAAATTAGATTGGCTTTTGAAGACGAGAATACACAACCATGTCATCAAGGCTAATAGTGAAAGGTTCATGGAAATAAATTTGGTGAACACTTTGCATATTTTAAGAAATACAATGCAATTATTTTTGACCAATAGACGGAAAAAAACAATCAAAGATAAGTTCAATGAGAAGGCGTTTGGCGATTTTTGTCACCAAATTCTTGAAACAATTTGGAGTGTTTTGAAACTTGACGAGGGTTGTGTACAGGAGGCGAACGAGGCATGGCAGTCCATTGTCGAAGAAGAATGCCTCAAAGTAGTGTTAGACCTTTTGGTGAAGGACAAAATTTAAGTTTAAGTAACGCTATGTCGTTTGCTATATATGCCAAGAAAGAATTATCCTAATCTAGAAATCCTAAATTCTCCCTATTTTGGAGCTCCCTCAATCGCTCTGTCTCTTCTATACCACCACTTTTTTTCAATTTTTTACCTTCGACAAATCCACCCAATTCCTCTTCAAACTTGTCAGACAATGTTATTTCTTTCTGCATCTCCCTTAACCTTTCAGCTCTTTCAATGGCAGCGACTCTTCCTTCATGATTTGGATTTAATGCTACAACCTCAGACAAAAGCGCGTCTCTGATATCACTCAAACTCTCACTTGGACCGGGGACAGGTAAGTTTGGTAATATCTTTAGGTTTGGGTTCTTGCTAAATTGTTCGCTGCACTCTTCAACCAATTCAAAAGTTTCAAAAGCCTTGGCCAAATCATCCTGCAAATCCATGACCAATTCTTCTTGTAAGTTGAAAAACTGCTGTTCTTCACATACCGTGTTAAGTTCACTTTCCCAAATTTTCTTCCAGTTTTGCTTTTCAGTAACAATGTATTGATTCACCTCATCTAATAGCAATTTAGAACTTTCTAATTCTTTTGAAATAAATATCAATTGTTTCTTTGGAGGTCTGGCCCTTCTTTGAGCAACGTCCTTCCTGGTTGCTTCTATCATATCTTGTAAGTCATCAGTTTTTGTCAACAAACCTTCACACTCTTTTGAAAGCTTTGTTCGGCATGATTCCATATAAACTCTGTTTGACGACTCAGATACATCATAGCTAGTTTCTTTGAACCGCTTAACCTTATCCATCAAACCATTTATGGTATCTTTAAATGCAGTTTTGTTATTAGAGCTGACTTGTCTTATTACAGCCAAGTCTCTCCTTATATCACCAAGCTCCTTAAGATCAACGTTCCTTGCACCTTCGCTCAATTCAGGGGTCAATCTTTTGTACTCAGCAGCTTTGGAAGAAGGTGTCAGTGTTTTAATTTGTTGCATTTCTGCAACAGCAGAGTTCAAGGCTTCTTGCATCTGTGATATTTGAGAAGTTAAACTGCTGATTTTTGGTTCTAAAGTTTTCCATCCAACAGAGTTTGAGCCCTCAGCTTCGTGTAACGAGATCAAAGTCTGATCTTTTATGTCATTTAGATTTTCCAACTCATAAGATACATTAGAGTTAGGATCTTGAATGTATATGTCTGGGAATGATTCTGAACCTGGCGAGTACGCAAATTTTTCAACGAACAACAACCTCAAGGATGCGGTGGTCAAATTACCACTCAATGCAACTTTCTTCACCTGTTGACCAATCTTGAGGTAAACTTGAATTGAATCAACAGGTTCGGCACTAGCCATTCTAGAATGATGTTCTTTATCTGTAAAACCATTCAACAACGGGGAATTTTTATTGGAGGATCTATCAGCGACTGGCTCCAAAGAATTGACCTTTGTTGGCAACTCTGGATCTCTCTCTGGTGTGAAATTTGCGAGTTTAGCATACTGATAAGCCGAAAATCTTTTCGAAGCTCTTCTTCGCAACGAATCCCCGTTTTGTAGCTGAGATAGTGCATCCTTCGAGTCACGTGTACGATTAGGTGTCGTAAGATGAATTTTCGATTGGTTCAGAGAATTTGACGAAGCAACAGAGCTATTTGATGTGACATTTATAGTTGTTGAAGAGTCGTTTGAAGACTCAGTGATAGAAGGGGTCATCGGCGCCGAACCTGTTGGCATTGTTGGGGGTCCTGAAACCGACCTTGTGTTGGAGGCCTGCAGCAGCAGCAGCTGCAGTTGCAATTGTTTGACAGTAGCCTGTTTTCTTTTCAAATTTTGTAGCAAATTGACGATAATCTCTCTGATTATGGGCAAGAACTTATCCAAACTTTCCTGTGACGGTTCTTCGCATAACGCTTCTTCTAAAACAATTCTCAAAGAATGAGGGACATCACCCAAGTCAGATACATCCACACCAGCATTCGAGAACGCTCTGCATGCAACTTTAAATTCGTTCCCCAAATTCACATAAGAGTCAGAAACATCGTTCTCTGTGGCAGCATGTTTTGCCCAATGAGTTAAACCTTCAAGTAATTTTTTTGTCGCAACAAGAAGTCTAGTCACACTTGATTCAATCGTACTGAGCTGTTGGAAAGTTTGTTAGTAGTCGTTTCACTTCATAGATGGCAATGACACTTACTGATTGTCTCTTTGGGAGTGTGGAGGACATGGAGTTGTTGAAAGGTGCTGCTGACTGGTGTCGATCCAATTTCAAACAGTTTCATTTAAATTTTTTTTTTTTGTGATTTTGATTTTGTTTAGAGCCTATTTTTGTTTACATATCTGAGATGCGATATAATAGCGCGTCCTGAACAATTGATACAAAGCCAATGATCCATATAGAAGTAATATAACAGTGGAAAGCAAAATGGAACACGACGTTATATTAGAAGATGTTCCAGACTCAGATATCGAGTTGGGTTCTGTCGCTTTGCCCCGTATCTCCAAAAAAACCGTCGAGAAGAGAACTGAAGTGCGATCAAAAGTGCCGTCATTCAGCTTCAGGAAACTAAGATCCAAAACGTTTGCTCAACGTCATGTTTATACTGTGGATCTTTGCAAATTCTTGAATCTTGAAGAAGAACATGTTTTGGAAGAAATTGCAGCTAGGGAATCTGATAAACATGTCATGGACCATTTGAACAGAATCTATCTTCGCAAAAAGGAAAACTATGATAGCAAAGGATTCAGAAGGCATAAGTTCACCAAGCAAACCTTTCAAATTTATGTTGAGGATTTCAAGAGATATGAAAAGAACAGGCAAGGTAAAAGTTTTTATGATACAATTCAAGAAGACACCGAGGAAATCATTCCTTCAAAGCATGTGAATAAAGATGAGAACGAACATTCTAAAGCAACGACCAGTTCTTCGAAGCCTCCTCAAAGCAAGAGAGATACCGACTATCTTATTCCAATAGGAAAGAGCAAAAGAGTTCCCAAACCTTATACAGAACCTACAATCATTGACACTCGAGTTGAAAATTTGCCTTCAATAGCACCCGATTTGGAGTTCCCTGATTCTTCTCATGTTGAATTCAATTCATCCCCTCATAATTTAGGCGAGCTCCCAATCCAAACTCCAAACAGTAACTCTCCCGATGTTATCACCGCAGACATGTCTCCAGAAGTTAATAAAGAGCTTGAGCCAAACGAGAATACTACCAGTCCCAGTTTTCAAAATGTTGATATAACCCCTGCCGTTCACAACGAGTATACAAGAAGATCTTTGAGGCAAAGAAAATTCTCTCAAAATCATGTCTATACAGTTGACTTATGTGGATTCTTAGGATTACTGACGAGGACCGAGTTGGATTCGTATTCAGAAAGTGGCATACCAGATGAGGAGATTTTTCGAAAGTTAGACGTTCTTTATTCAGAAAGACTCGAAAAGAATCCCAACCTCAAGAGAGGCAAGTTCAAGTTCAGCAATTTTCTGTCACATTTGGAACATCATACCAGGAAATACCAGAAACATATTGTGGCGGAAGACCAAACATCTGAGACCTTTTCTTCTCAAATTGTCGAAGAAGTCTCTTCAGATGAGGACCTGTCTTCAAGCAATGACGAAACGGACCTCACTTCAGTATCACTGAGAGAGAAAAAACGATTGAAGGGCGTACTTCCATTTTCATACTTAAAAGTTCAGGGTGTCCAGCCCACAAGAAGAAATCTGGCAGTGAAACATAAAATAGATGCTATCGATAGAGTTGGATTAGCTAAAAGAAGATTGAAAAAGCAAGGAGCCTCCGAGACTTTTGTTGATTTTATTGATGATGATGATGAACCCATTGACGACTACCTGTCCAATTTGGAGAATTATAGGGAACCTGAAACTTTTTCAGACAAGAATGATCACTCTGGTTTTGATACTGCAGAAGTATCAGATTCAGAAGAAAGTAGCGAAGATTCTGACATGGAAATGTTAGGCCCTTACGCACTGACGGACTCGTTGTTCGGCCTGGCGGAGGAAGACAGAACAAGTGGTATCGATCATATGCTAAGCAGGTCCAACCGGAATCAGCACATCAAATCTAAAAGTAAAAAGAAGAAAGCCAGCGCCAAAGGAGTTAACGGGAACAAAGGAACGAGCACCTGGAGTACTAAAGCAAAACGTATATACCGCAGGAATTATGCAGGTCAAAACACTAAACTGATGGTTCAACCGCAGGTTCCTTTTGAAGCTATTGATAATATTTCTTCAAAGTATGCAGAAAGATCTAATTTACCCGAGAACTATAGCCATCAAGGAAGGCAAAGTCACCAAAGTCTCGAGCGCGTGAAGGTTTATCAACCTTCAAATAAGAGCTTCTCAACTCATACTCAAAGTGCACCTGAGGCATTCCAAGGGCAACCACAGAAACAGCTGAAAGAGAAAGTTTCAAAAACGGCTAGTTTTTACGGAGTTGCCCCTAATCTTTCAATCCACTCTCTTTCCAGAGCTCCTCAATCATATACAACCCAGCTTGAAGCTCAAAGTCATAAGTACACTGTCAAAAGTATCAAAAACCATTCGAAAGATAATTTGAACCCTTTAGAACCTCCAGGTATTTTTACAATACCCGATGATCATCCTATGGATTTTCCTGTGGAAGATTCCACAGAGAATTTGGCATTTGAGTCAACACCCTTTGAGGCAATTGATAGACTTCATCAAAATCACAAAACTGGGCTACTTCAGTTGTTGGAAAAATATTTAAATATCGAGTACGATTCAAGTGATATCGATACGATTTCTTACAAGCTAGATGGGGTACCTTTCATTTTGTCAAAGATCAATTCACATGAATCACCTACAGTATTGAAAAGATCTTTCAATTTTTTTAAACGATTTTTGGTTCAAAAGAAAAATAATAACCAAGTGTATACTGAGTATGTGTCATTGCTTCATAATGTAGCAAAGTGGTTGAATTGCACAAAAGATATTTCAGACCAGTATGCCGCGTGCACTTTACAAGAATTGGTTGGATCACTGGAAGTGTTGAGTAATGTTATAAACAAGGCTATTCATCACAGACAGCAAACAGCAAAACACATGCTAGTTTTGATTTCTTTATTGATAATGGACTTGATAATTTGTCAAAGGGTGTTGCAAAGTCATGGTCTGCAAATGAGTGTTCAAGCATCAACGGTCATCACTAAGCTCGTCCGCTCATATTTAACATATGTATTCGTATGCGAGACTCCAGAATCTTTTTATAATGTTATTAGCGAGTCTGATTCAGGGTACTACGAGTCGTTAAAGCTTGTTGGAATGGTGAGCAAATATTTGTCTGGGATATCATTTTGGACCGAAGTGCAATATGTATTCCAGAAATATGGGAGTTCAAATGAAATCAATAGAATGATGGAATACATGAGAATATTTCAAGCTTTCACTGCAGAGCTTAATAATCATTGGGAACCGATAATTTCTATATTGATGTTTACGAAAAAACTTGTTGGCTATTCACAACTGAAGTCAACCAAGCTTGTAATAGATTTTATTTTTGAAATTCAGGAGAAATGGGAGTTGGATGAGTCTGTCATTGTTGGTGTATATGGCGTGTTAAGCTCTGCAAAGTTTAAAGGTTTTTCAGGAGAACGGACTGAACACCGTTTGAAGTCCAAAATAGGGAATACACAACATTTCAAAGAAGATAGTGTTTTGGAATCATATTTTAAATTGTTGACAATATATTCATCAACGGGCAAAATCTCGTCGTCATTAGTGGAGAAAATTATGCCCATCAGCTCTTTAGATTTCGAGATTCAATCTGATGAAGTCTTGATCAATCGTGTGAACGTGCTATTGGTGTACTCCAGCATACTAAACCGAAATTTCAGCAAGCAGTTGAGCATTTTACTCAAGACTTCTGATCTGGCATCTGTCAGCAGACTTGAAATTGCATTCGATTCATTCTTTATTCTCCAGCAGATGAACCTGCAGAGTGGCAAGAAGGTGAAGTTGAATTCAATCAGAGATGTCGTTATGAAGTTTATCAAAAAATTCAACTCGATTCTTACTGTTAAATTAGACTCTGTTACAATTGAAAAAAATGGTCAATTCCTTCAAAAAATTTGTGACAGATTATTGGAAATTTTCAGTTGGAAGCAAGTGGCTGGAATTGAATTGTTGAAAACCGTTTGTGAATTGTTTAATTTGAAATTTCATGCAACAACTGTTCTTGATCGCTTGTTAGCTAATGTCACCGTTCTTGCCCAAGAAAGTCTTTTGTTTATCGAACAAGGGGATTCTGTACTTGATAGCGAAAGTATCTCCGTCATTAGTAACGAATTTTACATGTCATTGACAGCATTGTTGAGTCTGCAATTATCAATTTTTGTTCCGTTTCAAACCAATAGTTATAAAGTTTCAAATTTGATGAATGTATGGTGTGGGGTTTCTGCCTTTCTTGTTTCTCAACATTCACTTGACTGGAATTCTGTTTGGTTTTATCATTGGGGAAATATAGCAGGTTCTTCACAAAGAGAATATTTCGAGCTTCAATTGTTGGAGACAATACTTGATTATCCAAATTTTGATAATTTGCCAATACCATCCACAGATGTTTTCCTCAAGGCATTTTCCGTACATGTGGTTAAATTCAACAGTGATCGAATATTCAGTTATTTAACCAAATTGATTAGATTTTTCTCCGAGAGTAATATAGAGTTTTCCAGTTCTTTCAACGTGGATACCAAACAGCAATTTGAATCATCAAGAGTTCAAACTGTAATCAGCTATGTTTATTATTTGAAAAAATCATCAACTGATTCAGTGTATGATTTCAAGAAATCTGAGTCATTGATGTTGGAACTTTTAAGATCACTTGATAGAGAATTAGAGATTCAGAATAGAAATGTTACCAATCTTGTATGGTTTTGTCATTTTGCCACTAAAATTGTCAAATTTATAAATTATTCATGTTTTGAACTTGTCAAGAACTCTGTTGAATTTTCCAAATTACGTTCCAAATTGGAAATATCATATCATTCAGATGTTGATTACGCTGAAAAATTCAAAGAAAAAATGTCATCAAGGAGTTTGGAACAACTTGTGAGGACAATTGAATTAGAAATGTTGTCATCTCTTATCCAAGGTAATGAAGCTCATTTGAAATTTGTTGATATTCTTAGATCTTTGATAGTTGATCAACTTTACAATGCATATCAAAAAAAAACAACAACAGTGGAAGATGAAACATCATTTGCCACATCCCCTTTATACCCATTGACTGTGATGATGACTTCACATCTTCAGATCTTGTCTACAAAAGGCTCATTCACTAATTGGTTCATTTTGGAGAGTTATATCAAGATAACTGTTGATTGCATTTTACAAAAAGGATCATTGAGTGAAAGTGATTTACTCTGTTTGATAAAGATGATTCAAAATTTCACTATTATTATCAGTGTAGAGACTACGACGCAATATTGCAAAATTTACAAAAAATTGGTTATGATTAAAACTTTTGAGTTGATGATTATAATTTATAACTTGTTATCTACATATGCAGACCAACAACGGTTTTCCAATGTGGCATCTGCGTTTATCGATTTGAAAAATGACATTTCGCCAACTGAGATCATCCAAAATAGACATTATTCAAATTGTATTAGAATTTTGAACGAGGAT
Organism: Nakazawaea holstii; assembly: GCA_003706265.2. Classification (NCBI taxonomy): domain Eukaryota; kingdom Fungi; phylum Ascomycota; class Pichiomycetes; order Alaninales; family Pachysolenaceae; genus Nakazawaea; species Nakazawaea holstii. The sequence goes on along the minus strand of PPKU02000048.1, from coordinate 69,483 downwards.
CTTGTAAAATATCATCCAAAAGTTCAAGACATGATAAATAGTATTGCAAAGGATACATCAAACAATGGTGATCAGATAAAATTGAGTTTGGAAATGACGATGGAAAAATTCAAATTTTTGGTCAGACCAGCACAACCATTGTATATAGAATTTTAAAAATGGAAATTGCATGATAATATGAATTATCTAATCGTAGACCAATGGATCTTGGGTTTTTTGTTGTAAATTTTCTTGCAGACTTTGTTTGATTATCAGTTGTTTTGATTTCAATTTCTCCTTTTCCAATTTTTGACCAAGTTTACCATTCTTCAATTTTTGCTCTTGTAATCTACGCTGTGCTGCATCACCTGCTGCTTTCCTCGCATCTTCTTCTCTTACTCTTTTCTGTTCCAGATTCTCATTCAATGATCGTCCGTTCTGAAGTTTTTGCAGAGGTTTCGTCTTGGTCGTTGTGGTAGTTGATGGTTTATTATTCTTTGGATGTGTGGATGATGTACTAGTTGCCGGTGTCTTTGATGATCTCTTATATGTGGTTTGCTTTTCAGATTTCTCTGTGGTGGTGGAAGATGAAAGGCAATTACCCATTTTGTCACAACACACCTGTGTTTTGCATCAATTGTTTAAAACTTTGTTAACATTTAGTAATTTTTTAAAAAGCTCCGAATTTTTTTTTCTCTTTGTGTAAACAACAAAACGAGAAAAAAGGGACAATTGACCGGAAATTACCGGAATTAGAAGTGATCAATGATACTGATAGTTAGTTAGTTAGTCTCTTTGTCTGTTTTCGACATTCATCTCTATTCATATCAATGTGATTGGTACTTGGTGGTGATGATAATGAATTGCGTTCAAATTCTCCATTCCATTGAATTGAGTAAATTGATAAAGAAAACAAAAGGAACTGCTTACATAATTTTAAAGTAAAGACGTTGTCTTTCCAAACAATCACCCCTTGAGACGATAAGAATAACGTACTTCTTTATTCACAAGGGTGTTTTATATTAGAGTTATAGATTTAAAGCTATTGTCGAAAAACAAGGGTTTATCCGATTGGAGATTGCCACTGGATTGATTAGCCAGATTTCAAACTTGGGAACAAATGAAATGTAACCAGAATGTTCATTCAAAGGTTGTATAATATATATATATATATACATATATATTAATCTGATCAACACCAGTACCCAGTCAAACAACATCAAGACATAGTTTCATAGACTCGATAAGGAATAGCACAATTTTCTGTCTTTTGCCTGTTTAGGAACTCTACAGAAAAAAAAAGACATATCATACAGAGGCAGATTTCTTATTTTTATACAGAGAGTTAATCCGCGGATTTCGCCGAGCCCAATATCTTTCCGAAGAGATTTTGTTATCGATGCAATGAGAATTGAGGACAACGTTGTTGTTTGTGAATTGGTCAATCTTAGTCAAGGATTCGATAGAACCTCTGAGTCATCATGACAATTACAATCAACTGATTCTTCTATATTGTATATATGTATGGGTACCAAGTCCCGATCAGGAACCACTAGCCTCTGTTCCCACATCGCCGGGGTCATTTTCCTTTCGATCGATAAATTTTATTTACACAAGCGTTAAAGAGAAGAGAGAGAAAAAAAAGTGCCCGCGTGAGCTGCCCACTTTGTAAATTTTTATACCCCCGCCGCCCCGCCGTTGAATTTTGTCAAGAGATAGAGAGACAAAGAAAAAAAAAATGATCCGGAAGTGGTTATTATATAAAGGAGGTGATATCTCATCGCGGTGTCATTTGACAATGATGACAGAAAACCCACTATTAATAAAGAAATAACGCACAATGGGATTGACATATGGTTCATTAGAAGGAGTTGAGATATATGGATCGATTGACTCGACACCAAAGTATGAATCCAAAACAACTGCACATGATATCTTGACGACTGATGCTATAAGATTTGTATCATTATTGCATAGAACTTTTAACGACACGAGAAAGACCTTGTTACAAAACAGATTGAAAGTTCAAAAAGAATTGGACAATGGAGGATCATTGAAATTTTTAAAAGAGACTGAATATATTAGAAATGACCCTAATTGGCGATGTCCCGTTCCAAGTCCAGGTTTAGTCGATCGTCGTTCTGAAATCACTGGACCTCCAGATCGTAAGATGATTGTGAATGCGTTGAATACAGATGTGCTTACATATATGAGTGATTTTGAAGATTCTTGTAGTCCAACGTGGGAGGCAATGGTTTATGGACAAGTTAATTTGTATGATGCCATTAGGAAACAGATTGATTTCACAGTTGACAAGACTGGTAAACATTACAAGATAAAAGATGTGAATAGACACGTTCCAACTATAATCGTTAGACCAAGAGGTTGGCATATGTTGGAAAAACATGTTTTAATTAATGGTGAACCGATAAGTGCATCGATATTCGATTTTGGATTGTATTTTTATCATAATGCTAAACAATTGATCGCCAATGGTCAAGGCCCATATTTTTATTTACCGAAAATGGAACACCATTTAGAAGCAAGATTATGGAATGATATTTTCAACGTTGCACAAGATTGTCTTGGTATTACAAGGGGTACGATAAGGGCCACAGTGTTAATTGAAACTTTACCAGCTGCATATCAAATGGATGAAATCTTGTATGAATTAAGAATTCATTCATCAGGTTTGAATTGTGGTAGATGGGATTATATCTTTAACACGATCAAGAGATTAAGAAATGATCCAAAACATGTGTTACCGGATCGTGGTTTGGTGACGATGAAAGTTCCATTCATGTCACTGTATGTACAAAGATTGATCAAGATTTGTCACAAGAGAGGAGTTCATGCAATGGGTGGTATGGCTGCCCAGATTCCAATCAAAGATGATGATGTTAAAAACAATGCTGCAATGGGCAATGTCGAAGCTGATAAATTACGTGAAGTGTTAGCAGGTCATGATGGTACTTGGGTTCTGCATCCACTGTTAGCACCAATTGCTAATAAAGTTTTCAATGAACATATGCCAACTCCGAATCAAATCCATAAACCAATTTCCAATGTCGATATCACTGAATCACAATTAAGTGATACTCATATTGAAAATGGTGTAATCACCACCGAAGGTATTAAGATTAATCTTTATATCGGTTTGAATTATATGGAATCATGGGTCCAGGGTTATGGATGTGTTCCAATAAATAATTTGATGGAAGATGCAGCTACTGCGGAAGTTTCCAGATTACAATTATGGGCTTGGAATAAACATGGAGTTGTATTGAATGATACAAAGGAGCAAGTTACTTCAGATTTGATTTCCAAGATGATTGATGATGAAGTTGTTAAATTGAGTGCTAATAAACCAGGTAATAAGTTCGAATTAGTTGGGGAATTGTTAAAGAAGGAGATAAGTGGTGAATTGGAATTGAGTGAATTCTTAACAACACCTTTATATGATCATATCTTAACATTATCAGAGAAACCATACGATTTGACAAATTTGAAAAAATGAGCATTAGTCATATGTGTGTATAGTAACAAGGTTTATCTTCAACATTTTGTATAAGTATTGATCTATCCATGTAAAAAAACCCATGTCATATCGACCTCAAAAAATACCAGGCGTGTACTCTCCCTTAATTGAGGTTGTCACTATACAAGATTCCCATCAAACACAGCACACACAGCACACAAAGAATATTGAGTGCATCAATGTGCGCAGGCAGAGAAGAAAAGTGTAAAAGCAACAAATTTGTTCTAGAATCTTTTATATAAGCAATTACAACTATAACAATAACACATCTTGCTTGCCTTGACAGGGGGTTATCAGTATCACCACACATATATAAGTCCATGTACATATCTAGTTTCTATTATGTGTTATGATTTCGGTGTAATGATGATATAGTGATTAGAGATGAATATGTATATGAAATTAGCAATCATCTGGTACTGACCCCGCTCAGAACTTTGACTAACTAACTATTACTACACCCTTTATCAGATGATGGGATAGAGAATTGAGTATAATATTATACAGTACAAGATATAAGGATATGCTGGTAATCGTGTATGTATATATGTGATTAGTGTCCAGTGCAAGGGTAAGTGGTGTAGGTATAAGCGGTGGTTGCACTATAAAGGCTTCTAGAAAAATGCAATATTTTTTCTTCTCCAGAAAATTTCATCTGGAGAAGAAATTGTGTTTGTGTTCGCTTAATTAACTGTGTTCTGTGCATTTATTTGTTCAATTGGATACAGCCATATGTGGATACCATATACGGATCTATACAGTGGGAGTATATATAGGTTGTAGAATGGCTCTATCTAGTGATATTTAATAGAACTCCCACATGGAATTGTAAGACAACAACAAATTGTCACTCTTGTCTCAGATTGTCTCAAGTCTCAACGTGGTGTAAAATATTTCTTCACTTGCATTTCGAAAGACAATGAATATTTTTAAGGAAAATCACATCATTTGAAAAGAAGGAGATTGAGTGTAAGATTACAAATTGTATAACGATACAAGTGACTGCTCTTTTTTTAACAAGGGTTATCCTTTACTCCTCTTTGTCTTTAGCATTGCAGTGTTGTATGTATGTTACATTGCATTCCATTTTGCAGCCAACAACAAGTTGAAGAACAAATTTGTGTCTGTCTCGCTTTTTCTGTTTTGGGCTTTGCGAATTTTGTGCAACAGAAATTTTTGTGCGTGGGAAAGAAAATTTGTAGAGGTTTTTGCTTCATTTTATATGAACAACTTGACAAGAGTAAGCAAGATATAGAGATAGGATGAGTTTGATATTAGATACTGATGACCCCTTGGCGGGGCCACCGTTGTCCATTGCACAGGAACAACAACAAGTCATCCCATCGTTGGAAGAATTGGTTGATGCATGTTGTTTGACAGCGATAACTCATCAAGAACAAACACAATTCACACCACCTTTAACTCCAATGAATTTCCAGAATTATATTTTCAAATATCATTGTGAAGAGAATTTGGAATTTCTTATTCAAATCTATAGATATGAATTCATTTGGAATCAATTGTTTAAGAGAAGATCAAGTATATTGAAATGTAAAAAACAAATCTCAAACACTGGTTCAATTTTACAACAACAACAAGCTCCAAAAAATTCATCGATACATTCTTCTAGTATACATCGTACCAATACCAATGCCACGTCATCATCAGCAAAGAATCTAATAGACAAGATTGATTTGAAATCAAATAAAGATGATGATATATCTTCATTTGTCAATTTGAAATTGAATTCATCATCATCTTCGAAATCAGTGAATGATAATAAACCTGATTTATGGAATGATTTCGATCATGTGAAAAATAATACCAACACCACCACAACACAGTTATCATCAGACGATGATGATGAAGATTGCTTGCTTTGCAATGATCAAGAGATTAAAGATGATGCTGATCCTCATATACGTGAAGATTTATTGGCACAATGGAACAATATCATATCAAATTATATCAAAAATAATTCCCCATATCAGATCAATTTACCAAGTGAAATTTATTCAAATATTTTGCAAAATTCCAATGATCAACAGATTTTGTATCATTCACCAGAGATATTAATTGGAGCGAAAAATTTCGTATTACAATTGTTAAGAGAGAATATCTATGAAGATTTCTTACAATATTATAATAAGAAACCGATCCCATTGACAAGTCCAAACAACAACGATAACACCGTATCTACAACAACATCTTTAAAACCATCAAGAAGTGTAGATATGACTTCATTAAAACATCAATTTGATAAATATGAACAAAAATCATTGAATTCAGAATCATCTTCAACAACAACGATAATTACAACGGCAACGACATCAAGTAGTTCTCAATCTAGACCAAAATTGAATAAATTACACACGGTGACTAATATCTTACCAATCGTAAGAGGTCATACTTTCCATCTGTCAAATAATGAAGAAATCCCAGTGATATCGAGAGGTCCATGTAATGTTCGTGTTTCTGAATATTCGTTATACCATGATGGTACAAAGGATAATCAGGGATTGACAAAAGTTAGATCACATGGTGGTGGACATGATGAGGAACATCATAAAAAAGGTTGGGTTAGAAAATTGTTGAAACATCATTGAGTAGGTGCTTCTTTTCAGGTAAAAGAATGTGTTTGTGTATGATTCATATAATATAATTATAAATACAATCATCATCATTTGATGTTTTTTTGTTCGATTCAAATTTTGTAAACGAAACGCAAAAAATTACACACAAAGGAGTATAAAAAGATACCATATCCCACAACTGAGTAATACACGAGATCAACAATCCATAACAATGAATTCAGTACTTATAATCGTCTTATTAGTCACAATCTATTTCATCAAGCAAATTTTTTTCTCCACTCCAAAAATGACAAACCCACTCTCATCATCATCTTCATCACAACAACAAGAAGGATCAAAACCAATCTTGGAGGGAAAATTCACACCACAAACGTTGTATAAATTCAATGGAGTCGATGATGAAAAAATATACATCCTGGTTAAAGGCACAGTGTATGACGTGACAAGGGCAAGACAATTCTATGGACCAAGTGGACCATATTCGAATTTCGCAGGTCATGATGCAAGTAGAGGTTTAGCGTTGAATTCATTTGATATTGATGTGATTACTCCATTTGATAAACCAATTGATACGTTGGATGGGTTGTCATCGACAGAGTGGGAAAGTTTGAATGGGTGGGAAGATCATTTTAATAATAAATATACAAAAGTTGGTGTGTTGGTTAACCCGGAACTGTTTTAAATAAATCTATATATCTGTGTATGTATATATCAATACATATGACTAATGATAATGATGAATGAATTATTGTGTTTCATGTAAGCGGTATGATTATGTCAATGTGGTTAGTCTTTGTCTTGTGCTAATTCTATTGGCAGTAGTAGGTTTTAATTATTCAAAGATACTTGAATCGACGCTCCGATTTAAAGAGTCCAGAGTTTTCCACGATTGAGGTATATAAAACTCTTTTATCATCTTTGATTATTATCAATTCTTGATGATTATGATAATGTTGTAATCATAGGTGCTCATAATTTGAAAATTTTCAAGGGAATCAATACTATTAACTGAATTGGACAGGCATACTACAACAGTGGATATTTTTGAAAATTGATCTTGAGTTGTCGATAGAATTAGAAAACGTATTTATTTTTTGATCAAACTGTCAAAAGATGAATGGTGAAATGATGATAAGAGGGTATTACTACAAGCCATACTTCTGTGTCGATGTTATTGTTATAGATTTATTAGATAAGAAGAAAATCATTTTTTTTTGTCTTTTGTTTTTTCAAATTATTACACGCTGATTGATGGAACATTGTCAATTTTGTAAGCATCGGTATAAGATGACACAAAGAGAAGATGTATTCAATCACTCATCATATTCATACTCTTAGAACAACAAAGAATTGAAGTCGTCAACCTTGTTATGCACAACACTCCCACCTCATCAACTTATCAAAGTACAATTGACAAGCTTTCCCAGTCATATATTGGTAAAACATCAACAACAACAACACTTTTATCATTTTATAAAAACTTGAAAAGGGAATCATAAATTTCATTGCGGCGGTATGTCTCATATCAGACAAGGTCTGCATAGGATCAGATCTAGATGCCATCAATTGAAAATTGAGTATTATCATCGGAAATACAACAACAACAACAATGATGATGATGATTTCTCAAGAGTTGTTCCTAAACGTGGTGCAAGTATTTCGTCATGGTCATTAAGAACATCTTTTTATGAGAATGGTATGGATGATGATGATGATGGGTTAACAATCGATGGTGATTATATTCAAAAAGCATCATCACAACGACAACGACAAGAGGGATATTTAAACGCTGATGATGGGATTTCCATTGTTACAGTTTTTAATCATCATAGTGACGATTATCAAGAGGAGGATGATAACTTTACACTCTTTGAAGAGAATGATTTTTACCATTGCAATTGTCAAGATGAAGAGGAAAAACTACAATCTGGTGGTTCCCTTATCACCAATGATTTGAAAACTAGTTTCACCTCACATGATAACCCTAATGAATTGAATTACAATGACGCCAATACCAACAAAACTATTGTTGTTGGTTCCACCGCGGTTGCTGGTATCAATAATCCAGGTTCGAACTCTGGCAAATCTGGTGATGCAAATCATTCAACTTTCTTTAAACAATACTTTGGTTCCAAATTTGATTTATTACAAAAGAGTATTGTTAGCTTGCCATATACAATTGCCGAATGCAATGCTGATTTAACTTGTCAAGATTATAAACATTCTTATTGTGTTGACATTGTTGATATTGTTGAACCTTCTCCTCATTTGTACTTCAATAATGAGGAAAATTTGATGGTACCACTGGAAAATGCTGCTCCAGTTTATTTCGATCGTGAAACACCATTTACTCCATTGGAATTTCAAAAATTAATGAATGTTGTTGAATTGAACAAGAGTCATTATGCAGTCTTAGCACTGTTTGAGAATTGTCAATGTGCTCCTTGTCAGAGCCATTATGTTTGGAAATCGCTTGATGACAATTGTGTATTAATAAGAACTTCCTGGGATAACAATGTTGGTTATAGTGAAAAGCCAATTATTAAAGATATTAGTCATTGTAATTATTGGAAGGGACCAACACCATTGAGCAATTCAACGATTCCCTTTAAAGAGGAAACTGATGAAAATTCAATTGATACTCGTTTCAAACCTTTCAAACTGTCTAGAAGAAAATCTAATGGTAATCGTCTATTGCATTCCAAAAATCGATTTCTTAGTACAAATGCTGCAATCAGGGATTCATTCAAGGGTTCATCAAGGAGGAAATCAGTTGAAATCTCAAATAATTTACTTGATGATGGTTATAAATGTGAATCTAAACCCACTTTTAAGATAGATGGTTCTCACGAATCAATTAACGTTAAGATGCATCAGAAGCTATTCCCTGATATGGATACATCAGAGTACCAACAAATGATGAATGAATTTGATCACACAATGGATGATACAAGAAGTCTGACACTTGGAAATTTAAAAGAAGATGAGAATTTCCCATTCAACTCTAGACCATCCAGTACTGGTGATGTGGGTCATATCAATATTGAATCTCATCGACAAATTTTGAATGAAGCAAATGCAGAAACTCATAAACTTGACCAATTAGTGATTTACAATTCAATTCCTCCACTGATACCAAGTGCTGTTGCATCGATCAAGTCTACATTTGCATCGTTAAACAAGTTTGGATTTTGAGATGAAGTGGTGCTATGTGATTTTATTAAACTATCTTGCCAGTTGGATATATTGGTTATATCGGCGTTTGTTTTTCAAACGTTTGAGACTATATATAATTGCACAATTTAAGTGAGGTTTAATATTGGAATAAGGAAGAGAATTTTCAATTCATGATGGAAGTCAATGGAGAAAGATGAGAAGGGGAAAAGGGTAATTCAAAGTTTGTGGGTGTCATTATCTCAACTTTGTCATTTTAATTTTCATTCTGTTCAAATGACTAGCTTGTTGTCTAAGATTATGTCTACTTCACCTGGAAGATTCCCCCTCGTGATACTTCTCATCTTTCTCAAATTGTCTTGCTGATTGTTGATAAACGGACTCAAAGAGAATTTGAAGTACAACTACATATGGAAACTCCACTCTTGTCTAATACCAATATAGATACATCTTTATTTTTATTGAATATTGTAGTTTACATTAACTTGATCTTTATGAGCGCGAAATTTAATAGGTGAGTAAATGGTAATAGTGTTAACGAGACCAAACAATGCAAAGTTGAAAGAAGAGATTTAACAATATTTGACACATCAATGACAAATCATATCAACACACAGAGCACATACTCCAGCAGCGTTTGTAAAATATGATATTACACTTATTTTTGGGAATCATTCAATTATACAAGTCATTGATACCATTCACATCATAAGTGAGAATAATCACAGTCATTTGGGGATTTGATTGTCGTTATCTAATCACATACATGATAATGATATCGTGAATGTATATATAATGTTTGTTTCCCTTTTTAATTAACTTGTATGCAGTTCAAAAAGCTTTTCTTTCGCCATTCATTTTCCCGTAAAGACCCATTTTTGTTTAAATGGTGATATCTTTGTTAATATATAAATGTACACCTGGGGCAATAAACTGTTTGGATAAATGAATGGAGGTTTCTGCTCAAGTTGCGATCCAAGAATTTTGGCTATATCTATGTATGTATCTATGTATGTATCTATGTATGTATCTATGTATGTATCTATGTATGTATGTATATATGTATGAAATTCCCAAATTCATAAAGATAACAAATTTCACAAGTTCATGAAAGTAGACCAGAATCACATTTATAAAAATGATATGATAGATATATAGATAGTTAGATGGATAGGTAGATAGGTATATAGATATATGAGTGGTGACTACAAGTTCTCTGGGGAATGAAATATATAATTTTTTTTTGTTTTTGTTATTGACTGAATAAAAGACTCAAGTTCCTCGAGGCGAGGAGTTTTATATACAATGGTTTGACTCCGGTACTGTTTAGAACTGAGCTTTATGGTGGGGGAAGGAGATGAGACGTACTATAGTGGCATATATAACACCACGGAGTGGGTGGGTCAAAGGGTTGTAATGTACACCCCCGATTAACACAAAGTTGTTGTAATTTTTCATTTGTTTCGGTTGATTGAATTACCCGAATTGAAAACAAAACAAACAAACAAACAAACATTGGATGGATGGATCTTGGCAAAAGTGTATAGACAAAGACAGACAAACAAGGCAGTTACAGAATTTTTATTGATGTGGACATAACTAGGATATGTTGAGAAATTCAATATACACACATAAAGACATAAGAGTGAAAAATGACTATTTGATTAAAGAATATGATACAACTTAGACATCAACATTCAATCCAACTCTAACAGCCTTAACTTGAGTATAATTATCCAAAGCTTGTTGACCCATTTCTCTACCAATACCACTTTCACCAAATCCACCAAATGGAACCATTGGATGGAAATCGTTATAAGTGTTGACCCAAATGGTACCAGCCTTGATTGCATTCGAAACTTTAATCAGCTTGTTAATGTCAGTGGTATGGACACCTCCTGCTAAACCGTATTCGGTATCATTGGCCAATTTGATAACTTCATCAACAGTCTTGAATTTGGTGATGGTCACGACTGGACCAAAGATTTCCTCCTTGACGATTTTCATCTCCTCTGTAACATCACCAAAGATGGTTGGTTTGATGAAATAACCTTTATCACCAAGTCTTTCACCACCGGTGATCAATGTAGCACCTTCAGCTTTACCAGTTTCGATATATCCTAAAATCTTGTTCAATTGATTGATTGAAGTTTGAGGACCTTGGAATGTTCCCTCATCGAATGGATCACCAACTTTAACTTGTTCAGCGGCAACTTTGAAATGTTCCAACAATGCATCATATGCACTTTCTTCAACGTAAACTCTAGAACCGGCACAACAAACTTCACCAGAATTGAAATAAATACCAATGATTATACTTTCAACAGCTTTTTTCAAATCGGCATCGGCAAAGACAATATTTGGTGATTTACCACCCAATTCCAAAGTGATTTTTTTTAAATTGGATTCAGCAGCCAGTTTCATAATGGTACGACCAGTAGCAGTGGAGCCGGTAAAGGCAACTTTCTTGATTTTTTTATGTGATGCAATGGCATTACCAGTAATCTTACCAAACCCACTAACGATATTAACAACCCCTGGAGGAATACCAGCTTCTTTAACCAAGTTGGAAACGTACAATGCGGATAATGGTGTTGACTCTGCAGTTTTCAAAACTACAGTGTTACCAGTGGCCAATGCAGGACCAACTTTCCATGACCACATCAACAATGGGAAATTCCATGGGATAATTTGTCCACAAACACCCAATGGTTCTCTTCTTGTATAATTGAAATGGGTATTACCAGTTTCAACAATGGATCCGGTGATCTTATCAGCCCATCCGGCACATGATCTGATATAAGCACCAACTAAGCCAACATCACCACGTGAAGAAGACAACAGCTTACCGTTATCCAATGATTCGATACCAGCCAACACTTCAGCGTGTTCATCGATCAAATCAGCCAATTTGTATAAAACTTGACCTCTAAAAGCAGGATCTCCAGTGGACCATGAAGAATTGAACAGTTTATCAGCAGCTTCAACAGCTATATCGACATCATCCTCTCTACTTTCATACACTTCGGTGATTGTTTCCTCCGTGGTTGGGTTAACAACTTCAAATGTCTTTCCCTGTTTTGATGGCACAAATTCGTTATTGATGAATAAACCCGTTGGTTGATCATATTTGATACCATTTGGTAATGTGATTGGTACTGATAATGGTAATTTAGAAGAGTATAATCTTAATGAATTGACCATCAATGGTGCTTGATTTGCCTTCAAGGCTAATCTTAATGTAGAAGTTCTTAACATTGTGTGTGTCTTGTATAGTAATATGTCAATGTCTAGTTGTGATGTGAAGAAAAGATTTGAATATCATTGGATATTTATACTAAAATGTGGTTAAAATTCTATCGGTCTCCTCCAACTCCAATGGCAATTTACCCCACAGAGACACCTTTGAGCCGATCAATGCATAAAAGAATGATTCGACTCCACTTCTCCAACGGTGTAGGGGTGCAAACCCTCTATAATAAATAAATATCGCGGGAATGTGGGAATAGTGACCACCGTGTAGTGTGCCATAGTACACATGATGTAATCATCATAATAGGCTACAACGTTGCAAATATTTACTTTTCCTGCTTACCACAGCAAAGAGGAGTAGTCATATGAATTATAGATATAGATAGGTATATAAGAAGAGTTGCATCTTGTCCGATATGACCCGGTGGGTGGTGTTCTCTACCAAGTGTGTATTGTATTGTATAGATATATATGATAGTAGTAAACCCTGTATACAAGTGTTGGGGTTCAACTGTGCCCCATAAAATAAAATTAATGTACAGCAAATCGCTCGCTCAATCTCGTTATGGCTGCTGATCCACACCATAATTGTTTATATATGTATACACGACTCTTTTCTATATATGCTTCTCCTTTGCTTCTCCTTGTTGGTAAGGAAATGGAGAAGGGGGCCAGACACCAAAAAAAATAATTTTATTTATTTGTTAATAATAAATTAAATTTTTTTTATTGTATTGATATAATTACGTACTCCTTTGATTTCACTTCATATATACCCATCACATATATCATGACATTTGTAGATATATTCAAGAGAGAATGTATCACGTGTTCATCCACCCCGAAATGTCCCAGTTGTAATGCCAACGAAGAATGTATCCTTACGACTCAGACTTGTAATTCGTGTCCAAAGACATATTGCTCACCGGTTTCAAATTTGAATGCATCAGCGAATAAGACTAAGAATGAAGTTGGTGCCATCGCCGGTGGTGTCATTGGTGGTGTCATTGTACTGGCCCTTGTGGGATTCTATGTTTTTTACAAATACTATTACAAACCTCATAAACTGTACAACAAGGAGACTTCTGAAGAATTCAAATATCAAAAAGACGAGGAAAATGTTATAACAAACACGACCGATAAGAGATTATCACAAGTAACGTTATCTACAATGGCACTGTCTGTATTCACCAAGGCTTCCAATGTGATACCAATCGCGTATATCCCCGGTGTCACTGTCAAATATAATCAACAACAGAGGAAAACTGCCACTCCTTCGATATATTCAGATATAGATAATGCTTCAATTATTGGTGCTGAGCATCATCAATTGAATACAACAACTGCAATAAGGGCAAAGCCAAGATTGATCAATATAGATACAGAAGATGATGATAATGACAACTCATCTACACCAAGAACAGCGGTATCGATAATCAATCTTGGTGGTATCAAGACTATTAAAGTTAAGGCACCAAAGCAGGCATCATCATCAACAATGACGAAATATCAACCTGGTTTGCAAAATGATATGATCGTTGAAGAAGAAGAGGAGGAAGAAGCAGAAGAGGAGGGTGATAGTGTTTTCAATTTGGATATCGGATTGGATGAATCATCTCCATTTCATAATAATAATGTTATCTCAACAACAACGAATAATAATAATACCAATACTACAATGGAGGAGGAAGATTCAAGCGATGATGATGATGATGATGATGAACATAATCAGCATTCGATTGAAGGATTGAGTGATGACGATGATTATGATCCTACCAATTTTAAATAGATAGAGCCATTCAATAAATAAATTACGAGATTAAATTTAATACTAAATATGTATAATTCAACTGGTGATGTACTGCTCACCCCACAATGATCTTTTTTTCTCGCTTTTCAAATCCCCACATTTTTTTCACAAACGTATTAGAAATTATCAATTCAACAAGTCATCATCAACACCATCCTTGTCGTTTAGCATCGATGTTTCCCACCTCGGATATCCCAACATAGTACAATGCTCATTCGGCATATCTGATACAATTAACCGCTTCTTAATCGCTTTGTTAATGATGTAAATATGAATTCCCCCGGATCGCGGTCAATCGAAAATTGAAATCTCGAAATGCGCTTCGTGTTAAAATTAATTAATATTTAAATGACCCTGAATTCCCAACAAGATGTGTTTATCATCTGTATTTTATCAATTCATCATCATCGTATACACATACAACAATAAAGATGATTACAGACGCAAATAAATTCAACGTTGATGAGTTATTATCTCAATTGACATTGGATGAAAAGATTAAATTGATTTCAGGTGTCGATTTTTGGCATACTGCCAAGATTGAAAGATTGGGTATCCCATCCTTGAGAGTTTCGTATGTATTGTATCACCATTGTCGTTCCTGTCACTACAGGAGCATTGACAACAAAAGAAAAACTTGTACTAACAAAATTGTTCAGTGATGGTCCAAATGGTATCAGAGGTACTAAATTTTTCAACGGTGTACGTTCCGGATGTTTCCCATGTGGTACTGCATTGGCTTCGACATTTGATAAGGAATTATTAGAACAAGCTGGTGAATTGATGGGAAGAGAATCAAAGGCTAAACTGGCCCATGTTATCTTGGGTCCAACTGCCAACATGCAAAGATCACCATTGGGAGGTCGTGGTTTTGAAAGTTATTCTCCTGATCCGGTCTTGGCTGGTTACAGTGCCGCATCTGTTATCAAAGGTATTCAAAATGAAAATATCGCAGCCACTTTGAAACATTTTGTTTGTAATGATATCGAAGAAGATCGGTTTTCAATCAATTCAACAGTTTCACAAAGAGCATTAAGAGAAGTTTACTTGTTACCATTTCAATTGGCAATAAGAGATGCAGATCCAAAATGTATCATGACTGCGTATAACAAGGTGAATGGTACCCATGTGTCACAATCAAAAGAGATCTTGCAAGATATCTTGAGAAAGGAATGGGGTTACGATGGTACCATCATGAGTGATTGGTTCGGTTGTTATTCTATTAGAGAATCGATTGAAAATGGGTTAGCATTGGAAATGCCGGGACCACCAAAGATGAGACAATATGAATCAGTATCACATGCTATAACTTCAAAAGAAGTTCATATCAATGATTTAGACAATCGTGTTAGAGAAGTTTTAAATTTGGTCAAGTACACTTTAAATTCCGGGATCAAGTTGGGTGCCATTGAAGGTACTTCAAATGACACTCCAGAAACGGCAACTGCATTGAGGAAATTAGCCGCTGATTCAGTTGTATTGTTGAAAAATGATGACAAAGTGTTACCATTACAAAAAAATGATAAGATTGCCGTTATGGGTCCAAATGCCAAATATTCAGCTTATTGTGGTGGTGGATCCGCTTCATTGCTTTCATATCACAACACCACCCCATATGAAGGTTTACTGGATAGAACAAATGTCGATTATTCAATTGGTTGTAAAGCGTACAAGATGTTGCCCGGTTTAGGAACACAATTGAAAAGACCAGATGGGTCCGCTGGGTTCAGTATCAAGGTTTATACCGATGAGGCAAGAACTAAGCTTGTTGACACTTTAGAATTGGATCAATCTTATATGCATATGGTTGATTATTTACAACCTGATGTCTTGGCCAATGGTAGAATTTGTTATATGGATTTTGAAGGATTATTCACCCCTGAAGAAGATGGTGATTATGAATTTGGATGTTCATGTGTCGGTACCGCATTGATCTACGTCGATGGTAAATTGGTTGTTGATAACAAGACAAATCAAGTTTTCGGTAATACTTTTTTCAACATTGGTTCAGTGGAAGAAAGAGGCACTATTAAACTTGTCAAGAATAAGACAGTTAAGGTTAAATTGGAATTTGGTTCAGGTTTAACCTCGGTGTTGACAAAGGGTCAAAGTGCATCAGGTGTTGGTGTAGGTTCTTTACAATTCGGTGCTGCCAAAGTTATCGATGATGAAGAAGAAATTGCCAAAGCCGTTCTGGTTGCTAAGGCCAATGACAAAGTTATCATCTTTACAGGTACGTCACAAGAATATGAAAGTGAAGCTTATGATAGACCCGATATGAAATTACCAGGTTTACAAGATCGTCTCGTTGAAGAAGTTGTCAAGGCCAATCCAAAGACCATTGTTGTTAATTATTCAGGCACACCAGTGGAATTCCCATGGGCTGATAAAGTTCCAGCAATATTGCAAGCTTGGTTCGGTGGTAACGAATTAGGTCCTGCCATTGCAGATGTCTTGTACGGAGATGTCAATCCAAGTGGTAAATTATCAATGACATTCCCAATTAGATTACAAGATAATCCAACTTTTTTCAATTTTAGATCAAACAATGGTCAAGTCCTTTACGGTGAAGATGTTTATATCGATTATAGATATTATGAAAAGAAGGATAGACCTGTCTTGTTCCCATTTGGTCATGGATTATCCTATACGCAATTCAAATATGATAATTTGAAATTGTCCAAATCACTGGATGATGAATTAACCGCCACTTTTGACGTCACAAACACCGGTGATGTTACCGGTAAGGAAGTTGCTCAATTGTACGTATCACAACATTCACCATCGATAACAAGACCTGTGAAGGAATTGAAAGATTTCATCAAGTTTGAATTGGCACCACTGGAAACGAAACAAATATCAATAACTTTATCGATCAAGTATGCAACTTCATTTTTCGATGAGTATTATAACGATTGGTGTTCAGAAAAAGGTAAATACGATGTCATCATCGGTAAGAGTACGGAGAATTTGCAATTGGTTGAAACTTTTGAGTTGGATAAGACTACACATTGGAAAGGTCTTTGAGTGTTTTTTTGTTTATATACTTTGTATCATTTTGTATATCTGTGTTTGATTTATCTTATGCAAATTGAATTTTATAATTTTTGAATGAATCCCTTTGTAAATGGCTAATCTCATACATGTTCATGTAAGTTTAAGAGCCAATCATTCAGTTGTTTCATAACTGACTTCATTACAAGCCAACGGTCTTTCTGAAGGAGAAAAAAAATTCTAGATTCAATAAATTTGAATAAGATAAATAACTTGGAGGGAATGTTAGGTAGTCATCCACGGTGCCACCAACGTGAAAATTCAGGCGAGTGGAAGTATTCATGAGGGGGGTGAACATTTAATGGGGAACAGAACAGAATTAATTCCCCTGATCAAGGAAAATGCTATGTTGAAAAATGATTTAAAAGGGAACAATTCTGCTGCTACTTGTGGGAGGACGAGATTATCCGTTTTAAAGAAGGAAATTCAATATCAACTGGCTAAGATAAGCTACCACATTTAGTTCGTTAAGATTATCCCCATAGTATTATTCAGTAAAGTTTTAAACGTTTAAAAGCAGAAATTATAAATATCTTCTTATAATACTTGACGAATTTATATTTCAAATTAGCAAGTTATATATTGTGTTATTATAAGTCACACAACAACTCTAAGTATCACTTATACGTCCCGAATTAAAATATTACTTACTCGTGCTATAAAGACAAGTTGTCACAACAATGTCCGAATTAAGAGTCAATTTTTCAGTTTTCAAATCTGAAATTTTATACAATCAGCCTCAGACACAAGCATCTGTGGGTGATGAAAAACATGAGTATTTGCATCACAAATTACATGTTAATCCAAATGAAAAGAATATCGACAATCCAAAAACTTATTTCAGAGGTTTCCGAATTTCGAGTAAAGGTGTTCCAGCCATTGAGGTTATTCAAAATTCAAATGATGTTTCCCACAGTTATGCTCTTAGGAGGACAGTGAATGCATTTAAGAAAGAACCTTTGATCTGCTATATACGTAACACACCGCTTTTTTATATCAAATTTCCTAAAGGGAAAATTGCAGAGAATTACATGTGTATATCATTCTTAGAAAAAGTCACAAGTGAGGAAGATTACGTGCTTTTAGATTTTGGTCAAAAAAGTTTATCTGTGCATGACTCATCAGACCAGCCATCTGAGTTGAGATGGAATATCAATAGCTTGGATACTACCATGGTTCCTAGGTTACCCTGGCTTGTTTGGTACACAACATATGGTGATTGCTTCATTGTTGAAGGAGGTCTTGTCCCAACAAAGTTCCTACCAGCTGAATATTTCGACTTTTGCGTTAACACCTACTTGGAAGTTCGCCCATTTTTTAGCAGAGAATATGCTCGGCGAATGGTGGAACAAAGTTTTTACATCACAGATGATCTATGGATATTCTTTCCCAAGGAGAACAGATGGGAAATGATCTTACCACCAACACCTTTGTCATATTTGAAAACTGCAGGAGGTCGGCATCGCAGCCTGCTCAGGAACCAGATGTTTAACAAAGGAGCCGTTATTGAGGCTGACAAAAAAGTCTATTTTTTCAGTATCCCTTCTCCGGAAAGTGCCAAGTTAGAACTTGTCGAATTGTTTGCACTTGATCTTACTTGTAATAAATACGAAAGAGTTGAAGAATTTGATAAGATCTCATACAAGTTCAAAAATTACAGAAAGTTTTACGTTGGTTATGACAAATCCCATGACACCATGGTTTTTGTTTCGGATAAATTAGACTCGGTGATCGTCATGTGTCTCCAAACTTTTAATTGTATAGAATTTGCAATTAAAGCAAGTTTCCCACCGGAATATTTGGATTATTGTTGGCATCCGATAATATATGACGGTCAAGGGAAACTAGCAATAGAGAGTTATTCAAATGAAGAAAAACCACTAGGACCTGATAAGGATGGAGTTGAAATCACTGATACCATTGGTTTGATAGACTGGGAATCAATCCAATTACAAAAGGTCGATCCATTCTTACAAAATTGCAGAAAGAAGTCTGTTTTCCAAACAGCAAAAACACTTTGGTCCGATTTTTTCAAGTTATAAATGAGGGAATTGTCTTAGTTCAAAACATCCACTTGTGGTAATTTTCGGAGAATATGTATGCTATATAATGAATTAAATCAAAGAAAATGCTTTTGTTAAAGACCTTTTGATGAAAAAGGATTGGCTGTAAATGTCATCAACATCAAAGCTTTTAGAAAAGAAGTGGAGCCTCTCATCAAATCTCTCTGAATCCAATTATCACATTATTAAAATGCTGTTGGTAACTTAATGAAGTACAAAGTGGCCTAGCTTTGCTTTATATTTTCAATTCCTGTTAGGAGCGGGCGTTCGAGTTTATTTGACTAAGGGGATGTAAATGTTATGATATAACAACGAACAAAATCAGTGTAAACCAATTCAGCTAGAACAGCATTTAAATTTGAATCATCATCTGTTGACGAAGAGCAAGATCTTCATAAAAATGTCATGATGAGTTATATCTGTATATTAGAAACAACCTTTACATAGTTTGGCCTTTCAAAATGATACAGAAGCACTATGAAAATAAGGTTCAACCCTTTTGAAAATACTAACTAAAGCTGCAAGCAAACGATTTATTCTCCAAAGAGGACCAAACACCTTTGAAAGAGAATATAAAAATAAATTTATTACCATAAATAGGTGGAAGATCTAACCTTTGTTGATTTGACAAAGATTGTCTCAGAATTAGAATTAATGATTCGAATCATACAAGATTAGTTGGTCCTGAGCCAAATTTGTTTATTTATCTCAAGCTATATTCCGGGTTCTGATGACGCATCAAGATATTTGAGAATCAGATGAAAACCACAAGAAGATATGGTTACCAATCATCCGGGGTGTTATTTCAAACTATTGCCGAGTAAATAAGACTTTAAACATCCTGATGTAGCTGAAGTCTGATCAATTCATTATGAGTGACCATAGACTCATTTAAGCGAGTTTGCAATAATTGGATTTTACCCCTTTCATTAAAAGACGAGCTGGTGATCAGACCAAACGTTTTACCATCTGCCCAGTTGCCAGTCCATCCATCATCATCCTCTTCAAAGTGAAATGCTGGGCGGTTTTTGACCAACAATGATACACCAGTTAATGGTCCATTAAAACCTTTAAAATGAGTACCGCAACTAGCTTCATCCTTGATTTCTGGAAGAGTTTTTTCTCCCTTGTGAATTTCCATTCTACCATTCTCAAAATCAAATGATTCATTTTGAATTAACGTTTAACGAGTCCGTTAACGAGTCCGACAGTACCATTGAACTATGCTTTTTCTAATAATATATAAATGTTAAATTTATTAAGTGCTTGTTGATAAACTAAAAAATAAAGTGAATGACACTTCCATATTTTTGAACCTTCTTCTTTACCCAATCCATCAAAAATTCAGCTCTTTAGGACTTTGCCAATGGAGTCGCTTTTTTTAAGTCTTCTAATAATGGCATCAACTCCAGGGTTTTTATTACTGAAAAGAAGACGAGGAAGGCGATTAATTTTAAAATCGTTCCTCTTGTTTCTTTTTTGAACACAAAGGTGAATAATCCAAATGTAATAAGCGATGATAATGCGACATTTGGATGCTGTATTTGATTGATAAGGCAACTGCCTGATGTCAAAACTATGATAATGAGAAAAACCGCGGTTATCCAGTCTTGGGCGTTGGTTTTTTCCAATTCTTCTAAGCAACAATGGTATAACTTTGGAACCAGCTCTCCGGAAAACCAACCATACAGTGTTGAAAGCATCCCAAAGGTTTTGATACTCCACTCGGGAAATTCCCGATCAGACTTTAGATGAGAAAAGCCCCTCTTAACCATTTCAATCCATTTCCTTTCTTTCATTAAACGTTTATTGTCTTGTTCCAAGTATGTATTTCTTGCTTTTAACTGAGTAGCCTCTTGTTGAAGTATGTCATATTGGCGTCTAAAAATATTTCATTTTTTCAAGATGGGTAAGGTGAACTGTTTCTATTTGTACAACAGCGCTTAATGTTGATTGTTCAGTTGTTTCAACTTCAGCAACAGAACCTCGGCTAACAACGCCATCCCCTGCGTCCATTGGGGATTGCATAGGGGATTGCTTTGGTTTGATTGAATAGCAACTTAATAGCGACTGACTTATGTTGTTTTTGAATTTGAAGTTTAAAAATGATTTTTTAAATTTAGTTGTAGTAGTGCGGCTCTTTCAAAATCAAAAAATGGACAGCTACTGAACAATAATGTTAAACCCCATACCAGGGCAGTTTTGATATATGTTGTTTCCTCGACATGTTTCCTCAACAAGTTTTCTCAACATGGTAAACAGGAAGCGTTTGCAAGGATAGATTCATTTGGAACACTGCTGTATCACGTTGGTGAAACGCCCGATTTCAGATCCGTGGAGTGTTGTAATAGACAAGGAGTGAAAGTTAATCATCGTGCTCAAAAATCGACATCAAAAGAATTTGAAAACTTTAATGAATGTAACTTACGCAATATAGACGCAGTACTTGGATCTCTCTCTAATAGATTGGTTGTAAGTGATATATTGAAACCATATGGGAGGTCCTTACAGAACACATATACTAATACAATATATATTTTTGCAGCAAACTTTATGTTTACTTTCTCTGAGATCTCTTAAAACACTTTGTGTGTCTTTACACTACCGTTCTCAATTCTTCTCCCAATAATTCTCTATAGCATATATCATCATCTACTCCTCCTAGAAGTAGAAGTGCACACATTCATCTGTAGACAATGTTTACAAGTACTGTTCAGACAATTGTTTTGCTTTTCATATAGTTGAGAGTCCTGGTTTACATAATCCGTATCCAAAACTTTGAAAGTGAGATTGACATTGTTTAAACAGTTCACAGTAATTGAAATACTACTTTTGAAGTTGCAAGTTTCAAATATAGAGTACTCATCATGTGAATATCACGTGATACCCAAAGTGGAAATATATTACAAGAAAAAAGAATGGAAGGATTTCTTTGATAAATAAATCTCAACCAACTATGTCAGATCACAAATTATCAGTGGCATTTGTATGTCTTGGGAACATGTGAGTGATTTTCATAAACACAGACAATACCGTATAACCACATTACTAACAATTTTTTTTTTCCATAGATGTCGAAGCCCAATGGCGGAGTAAGTTGAATAACAACTCTTTGAATGCTTTTTATCAAAAATGCATCGAACAACTATTAACTTTACAACAGGGCAGTTTTCAAACACGTTGTTACTCAACATGGTAAACAGGACGCGTTTGCAAGGATAGATTCATTTGGAACACTGCTGTATCACGTTGGTGAAACGCCCGATTTCAGATCCGTGGAGTGTTGTAATAGACACGGAGTGAAAGTTAATCATCGTGCTCAAAAATTGACTTCAAAGGAATTTGAGAAATTTGATTATTTGATAGTTATGGATGAAAGTAATTTGAGAAATGTAGAGAGATTAAGACCAAAGGGTAATACGAAAACGGTGGTGCAATTGTTTGGTGAATATAGAACAGATTCCAAATTTTCAAAAGTGGTAGAGGATCCATATTACGGTGGTGATGATGGGTTTGAAAGAAATTATCAACAAATTTATCATTTTAGTGAAAATTTTATAAGACAAAATCTATAATTGTGATAAATAACTTGTCAATTCCAAATTATCAGCAGAAGCTGCTTTCTTATTAATCCAATCTTGTTTGTTATCAAAGAATTTCCAATCTTGAAGTTGTTCATCTTTATGATACCAAAGATTATCATTGGAATTGAACCACCAACCTCTTTTGCACAATTCCTTTGCAGCACTGTATTGTAAATATTTCCCATATGTAGTGTGATAATCGACATTTGTTGAAGGCAACCTATGATGATAAAAAATATAAAACAAAGTGGACTCGTCATAAATTGATAAATTCTTGGTGTTATTAGTCAACAGGATCAATGGTTCTTGTGGATAATATACAAATGTTCTCGTTGGCGCATCACTATGATATAGTTTCCTCTTATCAGAGTCAAAAGAATCCGGACATGTTAGCAATGAAGACCTCAAAATCTCAGATATATCTTCGAATTTAGCAGGTTGATCTAACAATTGCAGCAGCTCATTCAATGAAGGCAACAAATTTTTAATAGATTCACAATGTTCCAAAGTGGTTTCTGGTACATTAGTTGACTGTGGTGCTGGTGCTGGTGGTGGTGGTGGTGGTGGTGATCGCGTGCTTTCTCGTGTCATGGATGATGCAGTTGTGGTGTTAGTTGCAATTCTAGTCAACCCTGGTGGTATTGACGATGAAGGTACATTCGTGATAGTGGTAGCTGTAGCATTAGCAGCGGCAGCAGCAGCTGCTGCTTGTTGTTGCAGTTGTTGATTAGCAGCAATGATTGAAGCATACTTTACCTTTGGAGTAGGCACCAGTTTGGCAGCCGTAGGTGTACTCGTTGTTGTCGTTGGTGTTGATGTTGATAATGGCACCACATTTATTGAAAGATTTGAATTTGTCAGTTGAAGAGCTGGTTTCACCAATGGTGTTGAAACAATTCTCTTCTGTTGCAGTTGCAGTGGTGGTTGTTGTGGTGGAGGGGAAGGTGCAGACAGGGAAACATTCTCTGTAGTTGTTGCTGTTGTTAAAGGTGCAGGGGATGAATTAGGAGGTACGGACGACAGAGAATCTTCCTTATCATCAACGTGATTGAAATACTCCTCTTTGGACTCCAATCCTAATGCATCATAAATGGAATCATCATCCACAAACAAATCTTCTTGATTATGCTCGACATAGTATTCAATATCTTCCTTGATCTCTGCAATGTCATCGGTGTCCAAATCTCCATTTTCTAATAATCTCAAGATTGTCTCCAATTGTGTTTGATGATAATTGTTTCTATCCAATTTTTCTTGATTTTCCCTCACTTCCTCTTGTTTCTTCGTGGTCAATTTCCTCTTTGATGAACTCAATGCATCAATCCTCAGTTCTAAAGATTCACTTTGTAATACTAATTCTTCAATGTTATTTTGTATGAAATTGGCAGTTTCCAATTTTTCTCTCTCCCTTGGATCCAATTTCTGTTGCATATTTAAACCTTGCTTACTAAACGCTTTTGTCTTCATCTCCTTTTCAACATCTTTAAATTTCTCCATATCGGCTTCAATTTCTCTTCTCATCTCTGACAATTGAGATTTATCCTTCACTTCATTCCCACTCATCCATGTCTTGATTTGATCTCTTGATCTCTGTAATTTTTTGATTTCCTTCTTCAAATCTCCTTCTAGTTTCTCCTTCTGTGAAGAATTCTCTGTATTCGTCAATTTATCATAGAGATAATCGAACTCCAGCGTTCCTTCTTTCACCTTTTTGACGACTTTATCAATCTCCCTACATTAAAAACAAAAAATTGCGTTAGTAAAATTGCACCCCAATTTTCGATATCAATCACTTGTACTTACTGTTGAAGCTTTCTTTGAGCCATCTCTCCTTTTCCTATATTAACTTAAATAGTAATGATCGTTTTCTCACTGTCCTTATACTCTAACTATTGTTTTAACATTGTTTTGTTCAATTTTTTTACAGTGGCTTATTGACACGTTGACAGATTTTTTTTTTCTTTGTGTTTTTATTATAATATTTACTTATTATACATCAGTTCATGAACAAGAATTGCAAATCATCTGGCGTCAACTTGTTCACAGCAGCATCATCATGGTTGATAGTGGCATTAATCATGTTCAGCTTCTTATCTTGCAACTCGATGATTCTTGCCTCTATACTATCTTCAATACAAAACCTTGTTATTTTCACCGGACGATGTTGACCAATTCTGTGGACTCTATCACCAGATTGCCACTCAACACTTGGATTCCACCATGGGTCCATGATGAATACTTGGGACAGCTCACAAAGATTCAAAGCAACACCACCGGCTTTCAAGGAAACTAAAAACACTTCAACTTGTGGATTATCCATGAAATGTCGTATTGTGTTATCTCTTTGCACTGGAGACATTGAACCTTGCAATTTAGCAGTTTCAAAACCGGCTCTTTTCAACCGCCATTCAATAAGGTCTAACATACTTGTAAATTGTGAGAATACAATCGATTTGATTGTAACTTTATCACTTCTCAATTTATATAATTGCTCAACCAAAGCTTCAATTTTAGTAGAAGACCTCCAATCACCATCCATCTTGATTCTGTTTATAATACTTCCCTTCTTCACAATTTCTTGATCCACTTCCAAAGCTGGTTGTGAAAGATCGATACTCAAGCCGATATGGCATACGGGACATTCCAACAGAGATGTGGTATCAACGTTATCAAAGCTTTCAACGTATTCAGTGATACACATCCTGCAAAACTTGTGATGACATTTACTTTCAATTGGTTCCTCTGCCTCGTCATCACAAAGTTGACAGACTATATTGTTTTCAACAGTTGTTGCTGCATTTTGTCTTCTCAATACAAGATCTGGATGATCAGCCAATTGTCTCATTCTTGTGATCAAGGTGAAGATGTTCAGATAGTTGTTCAATACAACACCTTCGGCAACATAATCGTTAAAAGTTCTCTTTGAGTCAGAGTACAAACTTTGGTATAAATCCTTTTCCTCCTCGTTGAAATAACATCTTTTAATTTCAACAATTCTTGGGGGTAAACCCAAATCATCAGCTCTTTCAACTTTTGTTCTTCTCAACATGATGTTACCCAATAACAATCTTATATATTCAAAACTTTGTAAACCCAAATCGGCAATACCGAATTTTTGTATATTTTTCAACATAAAATGGTTGAAGAAATTTGTATGCAACATTGGTGTATGCCCACATTGATCACAATGGGACCTATCTGTGAATTTCCAATCGGTAGAACGACAATCACATTTTGTACAGAAATATTCACAAAATGGGAAAAGATTCATATATCTAATCAACGAATACATCTCACCAATCCTATTTTGTAAAGGAGTACCTGATAGACACCATCTCTTTTTCGTATTCAATTTGTGTGCCAGCCTTGAAGTTCCACTATTTCTATCCTTGATATTATGTGCTTCATCCAACACAACCCTATAAAATTCGATACTGTGCAACATCGAGGGCTCTTTAACCATTCCATTTTTCCTTTTGAAACCATATTCCTGCTTACGGTAAACACTTTCCAAAACTGCATAAGTGGTCAATATGACATCGTACTGCAATAACTCATCGAGATTTCTAGTCCTATTAGCACCATGGAAAATACCAACTTTCAAACTACCAGCAGAGTGTTGCTCGATCTCATTTTTCCATTGTATCAAGGCCACAGTTGGAGCAACAACAAGATTAGGCCTTTTAGTTGGATCACTCATGAACAATGCAATTGTTTGTATCGTCTTACCCATCCCCATCTCATCAGCCAACACACCTCCACCCCATTTACTTTCTTCTTGCTTGATTAACCAATTCAAACCTTCCAATTGGAATGGTAACAACTTTACGCTCATCCCCAGAGGCTGTTCAGCTTTCTCAACCTTGGTATGAATATTTTCGGCAAGAGCTGGGAACACTTCTTTCAAATCTGGATGGAAAGTGTACAATTTATTGGTGACACGGGTGAAATAAGGTACTTTAACCTTCTTAGGTTTTGTTGCCCTTGGCTTTGCTTTTGCTCTTGGTTTTTTAACTGGCGATGGTATCGATTGTAAGGGCACATCACTGAGATTATCAGAAACATCACTTAGCTCGCTATCTGATATGTTTACCACTTCACCATTTCTGCTGATGCTACCGTTGCTCCCAAAGACAATGACCTCATCATCATCATCATCATCTTCTTCTTCTTCATTTGTGTGCTGAAAATCCTGATCTTTATCATCATTGTACTCTTCATAGTCATCGGCTATATGCTTCAAGCTTCTAGCAGCTTGAACAGCAGAATTTCTCTTGCTCCTTTTAGTTTTAGCTGTTGGAATAATCTCTTCACTGTTATCGCTATCTGAAACTTCGCTCTCCAGGTACGAAACATTTGCCTTCTTTCTCGTTCTCGTCCTCTTTTTAGACTGCTGCTTCTTCTTCTTCTTCAAATCTGGATCATCCAATATGAATCCACCTCCTATGGGTTCATCACTGTCGTGATCTGAATTTGTGTTATTATTTGATCTTGTCATTGCTGTGAAATTTTCAGAAATTATCTGATCTGATTGCCACTGTATCTCCGTCCTTATCTAACGCGTGAAAACTCACTTCAAATACGGTACGAGTAACCACTTAATCTGATATGATAGTCGAGAGATGTGAGTCTGTAACTGACCAACTCTCTATACTTGAAACTATACGTGATGAAATATAGGGTCTGTGAGATGGATATGTGTAACACTGCAAAGGCAAAGGCAAATAAAAAAGCAAAAAACCAAAAACACTTTTCTTTTTCCAGTAGGGAAGAAATTGTTGCGATAAAAGGATTTGGGGGCGTTCAGAAAGTGTCA
Source organism: Nakazawaea holstii (assembly GCA_003706265.2). Classification (NCBI taxonomy): domain Eukaryota; kingdom Fungi; phylum Ascomycota; class Pichiomycetes; order Alaninales; family Pachysolenaceae; genus Nakazawaea; species Nakazawaea holstii. Next base: position 41,619 of record PPKU02000048.1, on the reverse strand, counting down.
CTTATGGCATTTTGGATATTGAGTGCTGACTCCAGTGGGAACAATTGTCAACCATTATGTTGCGAGTGATCTTGTTGTAATCAACATCAAAGATGAAAATAAGCTTTTCAACACAGTCAATCTGCTTGAATTCGATTTTCCTTTTTGGAGAAAAGACATGTAAATCTTAAATCACTGAAATTTTATTGACGCTTTCATTTCAGTTATATAATAGGCTTGAGTTTGTGTGTTTGCTTCTTTACTGGTATTCTTTACCAATTTGAAAATTTTTTGCTGGACTTTCCCTGATACATGAGTATGTTAAAACTGTGTTAGACAGAAAATAATATTATAATTATGAAATAGAATAACAAAGAACGGTGCTTTTCAACCTTCTTTTACCTATTGATTTGAACTGTAATATGTTTGGTGATGAACTGTATCAAGTTGAAAGAGCAAAGACCATCATTGATAGCTTTTCTCTTGACGCATTAAAGAGATCGTATCTAACGGGTAGCTTTACTATGGAAAACGATGGTTCTCTGTATACCCTCTTTGGAAAAAAATATCAACCACCACTTTTGTTGGATCGAGAATATGGAGTTTGTAGAGTTTCAATGGACAAGGATGGAAATCTACACTATGAGGTTGCAAAGAGCTTCAATGAGGTATTTTTAGATGTTCTACGCAAACTAAACCGCAACAAAATGGAAATATTGTATTACTCAAAACATGTCTACGAATTCACTTTTCGTATTTGGAGGTTACTGGAACATAATAAAGAAAAAGAGAATGAACAACTAGGAAAGAACCTTGAAAGTTTCTCCTTCTCTTTTCAAAAGAGATATGAAGTAGCGGTACCTGATTTCATTGGTGAGTCTTGGGAGAAAAGAGCAGTAATCTATGACAGAGAAGTTTTGAGAAATTTTGAAGGCAATTTGCCACAGCCTGCACTGGATTCGCTCAAGACCTATATTGCAGAAGGTGAGTATTACGTCTGTTATGGTGGGATGATACCCATGAAAAATGTTCCTCAGCAGACTATCGATGAGCTTCTCGAATTACTGGAAAAGCATGGCCAGCTCGGGAATAAACCAAGAGACCAATATATAAAAGAATTGGATGATTGTTTTTACTTGTCGGATTCAATTTGGAAGTTTCATATAATTGGAGAAAGATGGGAATTGATGTCACCTGACACGAGTTTTCATAATAACTCTGATGCTCACTATGGTCATATTAGGCCAATGGGAGAATTGATGATGGCTTTTCATCATCATGAAAGAAAACACATTTATTACTTGTGCGAAAGTTTTACTTTTCCTCCCACTTGGGGCCTGTTGTATGAGTATGACTATCAAAATAATCGGTTTAGGATGTTTGATTTGGGATCCAAAGTTTCCACAAGGCAACGTCTTCAAAACGGGGTCATAGACTTTTCTAATGATACTCTTCTCTTATCGATAGTGAACCCGTACGAGAATGTGAGTAATGTATTAGTTTTTTGCTTCCAAACACAAAAGTCCATTTTAATTGAGTTGAAGCATAACACAAACGTCTCTTTGTTTGGTACTGAGATTTTATTGTTTGACAATTTTGAAAAATTGGTATATATTCATCGAAGGTCAAATGAATGGTGTGATCATGTGGACTATGTCGACTGGGGAAATGTGAAAAGGAAAACTTTGAACCGCTTTTTGAAAGTATACAGAAGTTGAATGAAGGGTGTTTGCAGCTTCTGAATGTTTGATAAAAGTCCCATCTAATTATCATCATTACAAGTTTTGAAAATTGTATGGCCTTCTTTCATTTGCTTTTGTATCTCTAAAATTAACAGCTTCTTATCAATTCTTCTCAGAAATAAAAACTCTTCAATTTGCATGGCGAGTGCTAATCTGGTTTAAGCTTGGACTTAACGATTGAAGATAAGACATGAAGTGACGATATTTGTGTTATTCAGATGATTTTGAAAGGAAATTGAAAAATAAAGATTGAAAAAAAAAAACCGCATATTAACAAACGGCCTAAAGTATGGTAAAGTTTTTTGATATATCAGATCGATTTTTTCAATATTGAGAAAAGGAGGTTATGATCACGTTTCAAAAAGTCAACGCCCCGCCTTACTTTAGGGTTTCCATTCAATTCGCCCATTATAGCCCCAGAGAACTACGTAGAAAGGAGGCTATAACGGGCGGAATTGTCTACATGAAGTTGACAATGGGGAATTTCTTTCAGTCCCCATCTTCTTTCAACTTCGTGATTTTGACCTGCTCTCTTAGAGCATTTCAAGTTCCAGATGCATTCTAGATACTTGACAGCAACACAAGTATTGGCTGCTTGTGTACCTGCTGAGTTTCAGGGCTTTGTCTGATGTTGATGCCTGTAATATATTGCAGGGTGGTGTGCTTCTGGGGGTACCTGTTGGTTGAGAATATCCCAATGCCCCTGGTACCAACAAGTGTCTTTGTATATTGCTGCCAAGTTTTGCATTGATGCTCCATAATCTGCCAATTTCATCGTCCCGATTCCCACTTCCTCCAACATTACAAGTGAATTCTCCTTCATCTTGTGTCACATTTGGATCATCAGTCTTTCTATACTTGATATTCTTAGATGGAATGAAATCGATCGCGTTATCATTCCATTATAAGTCTCATTTCTCCGCATCCAAAGGCTAGTGGCTGCTCAGACCACTAGCCAATATCAGCTTCGAATTGGGGCTTACTTCCTGTTTTGATCCCCTTTGTTTGTCAACTTTGTGATTTCGACCTGCTTTCGTTGAGCATTTCAGGTTCCAGATGCATTCTAGATACTTGACAGCAACACAAGTATTGGCTGCTTGTGTACCTGCTGAGTTTCAGGGCTTTGTATGATGTTGATGCCTGTGTAAAATATTGCAGGGTGGTGTGCTTCTGGGGGTACCTGTTGGTTGAGAATATCCCAATGCCCCTGGTACCAACAAGTGTCTTTGTATTTTGCTGCCAAGTTTTGCATTGATGCTCCATAATCTGCCAATTTCATTGTCCCAATTCCACCGGCACCAACATTACAAGTGAATTCACCTTCATCTTGTTTCATTTTTGGGTCATCACTCTTTCTATTTAGATGGAATGAAATCAATCGAGTTGGCATTCCATTATAAGTCTCATTTCTCCGCATCCAAAGGCTAGTGGCTGCTCAGACCACTAGCCAATATCAGCTTGCGACATGGGGCTCATTACCTGAGTGTTACTCTCCTATACTCAGCTGTGCAATGGACAGGCACAATCAATGATTTCCTTAATAAGCAGCCACGATCCGACAAACATTGAGAAATTGACATCACACGAATAGCGTTATCTACCAGCATCAGACAGTTGGTGACTCCAATGTAATCAGTTTCGAAATGGTGCTGAAGTGTTCAGTGCAATTGTAAGTCTGCTTAATGATTTAGCCCTATGAATATCTTAACACAATGAATGAGTTCCGCTACCATATGACCTGATTCAGCTATTCAACAATTGAAGAATTCCAAAATTCATAATACCAACAACCGCCAATTCACAACAGTCACCCAAACCACCAACACCACGACAAACCTTTAGCCATCACAATACCCATACTCAGCGCCCTTCATCTTTTATACATTCTATACAAACCAACATTTGAATCAGAATCCACTTCACCACAATAATGAAGAAACGAAACAAAATATAATTGAAAAGAAAATGACCTCAATTTCTTTATTTATATTTCTGAAAGTTGGTTTTGTGGTTTGAAATTTTTTGAAAAACAGAAGTTGAACTACAAAACCAAATCTGCTTCACTTTTATCTTATGAGCAGTATACTTCACATCATATCCATATAACTGATTGATGAATACTGATATAACTAATTGATTGTGATCTTTGATCTTTAGATGTAGTATTATAAACTCTCTGATAAAAGTCTTATTTCTCTAACAAACAACAACAAATTTTATAAAAAACGCGTTTGCCTTGAAGAAAATAATAATAAACAAACCAAAGTGAATCAAAGTGATATTACAACATGTCTACAATACAAGAGAATTTAAACGAGTGTTTGAATTCAATATCATCATCAAACTCTATACTATCATCATCGATACAATTACTACAATCATCAACGAACGATTTCCCCCGCGTATCATCAATTTTACACCAAAACAAAGTGTTCACTGTAGTTCCGGAAGTGGACATTGTACAAAACAAATCCAATCATTCGATATATAATAAATCTATACAAGGATCGTTATTGAAGATTGATGCTGAGTTGAGTAAAATGCAACTGAAGAAGCAAAGCTTGTTGCAAAAGCAAGATTTGCAAAAAATGAGATTGCAGAATTTATACGTTTCTAAGGATAGTAGTATTGATGATGATGGTGATAAGGAAATTGTAGGTGATGATCTGGAGTTGAATAGATTGAAATTTTTAAAAGACAAAAAGCAAAGATTAAAGTATTCATTATCGAGGTTGGAATTACAAGATAAAAAGAGAAGATTAAGCATGTTACCTTAAATTTTCCTCTTCAGCATCAACAACATTTATCAAATTTGAATAAAAATTCATGATATTATTCTCCACACTGGCCAATTTAGTAGCAATACTCAACAACAATGGATCACCAACGTTAATCTCCAAGTTTTTCTTAACGGTCACAACACATTTCTGATGATGATTATTTTCATATGTGATACAATTTTCAACAAATTTCAAATTTTCTTGCTTTTTATTGTGGAAGAAGGATGCAAAACCTGTGGAAATTGAATTATCTGTTGTTGACTCATTGATTATTGTATTTATAGATTTCCTCCTTTGTTTGCTTATTTTCAATTTCAATTCATCAACGAACGATACACCAGTACGTTGATTTACAATCGACCACGGTTTAACGGTAACAGGTTGTAATTCATGGAATTCAACAAACAAATCATTGTCATTGACAAAGAATTCTAAAGATATGGTTTCTGGCATTGAAGGTTCATAATTTGTTGAAGATGTGCGATGTTTGGGGAAAAGATGATTTGGATTTGGAGTCTTTAAATAGTTTAAAGAAGTTGATACTGAAATCAACAAATTATGTAAGTCATCCACCAATTTCAATGGATCTTTGGATTCCAATATATCGTCGATTTTGCTCAAACTCTTTAGTATAAATTCATCACATTCGATCAATTGCCTTATCACTAATTCATTGTTCAATCGCATCCTTGTAGTTCTTCCATGATTTAAAGATTTCACATTTTTGAAAAGTAATTCCAGATTAGTTATATGGAAATTTTTCCTCGTCACTACTCCCTTTATATACTCACTTTGATATGAGCTTAGTGGTAATTTGATCTCCTGATCCGAAGAGATTAATTCATGGCATTGTAATAAGGATTCCTGTATAAATGGTAATTCCGGTTTCACTATATCTTCAATCAACCAATTGATTTCCAATTTGTTTAACTCTTTATAAGTGGATATCACTTCCAGTCTTGCAACAGGTGGGTAGAATTCAAAACTCATTCGTGGTGTTTAATATGCGATGGTCTTTGAGAAAGTGGTGTATGGGTTTTTTTGAGTTGATACAAGAAAAAATTAATTTTACTTTCCCAGTGAGAAACACTTTCAATTACTACAACAGAGATATGATCAAGTTCCAACAACAACAAAGAAGGCAATTCATTCTCCCCGTGTTATCTGCCACTATTGGCAGAATGTTTATCTTCAGTGAAGAAGCACAATTAGCTGATCAAATGGGCAAGGGGAATTTACACATGAAGACATCTTCTTTCCAGCAATACCAACAGAAACATGCTCAAGAAGTGCCTCTATTCACAAGACCTGAACCAAATTATCCAGGACATGTCCCATTGGGTCATTTGGAGAAACTGGTGTTAATCCTGGGATCATCCATTGGGGCCTTTGTGGATCCTTCGAGAAATGAGTTCATCGTTGGATTAGGTGAATCCACTGCGTTTCCTTGGTTTTTGAACAATTTGAGAAGACAGATGTTGAACGATCCAGTTGGCAGAGAGATCTTGAAGACACGACCAAGGATGACTTCTGAATCGTTGAACCTTGACAAATTACGCAATTTGCCCGAGAACTCTGTTGGTCATTCGTATGTGAAATGGTTGGATAGAGAAGGAGTGTCACCGGATACAAGAGTGGCAGTCAAATTCATAGACGATGAAGAATTGGCATATGTGTTCCAAAGGTATAGAGAATGTCACGATTTCTACCACACATTGACAGGATTACCCATTGTACGTGAGGGGGAAATTGCATTAAAATGGTTTGAGTTTTTAAATTTGGGGATTCCAATGACTGGATTAGGTGCGTTGTTTGCTCCATGGAACACTAACAGAGAGCAGAGATCGCGATTGTTCAGTATTTATTACCCATGGGCTTTCAAGAACCTGAGCAATTGCAAACCGTTGATCAATGTGTATTGGGAGAAGATCTTGGAGCGGGACATTGACGAGTTGAGACAGTTGCTTGGGTTGTCGAAGCCGCCAGATATGAGAAGTTTGAGAAAGAAACTGAAAGCGCAACGGAAAAAAGTAAAATTGTAAACTTCTTTGTTTGTTACTCTATAAGACACAAGATGAACATGTATAAAGACCATTCAGAAGTGGATGACCAATTGTTTGACACCATCAAGAACAGGTGTTTAAAAGGTTTGTAATTTTTGTAAATACATAAAGTCCCCCCGATCTTGAAAACTAACTTTTACTATACAGCAAAGGAGTTGGCCTACTGCCCATATTCAAATTTTAGAGTTGGTTGCACCATCTTAACCACCACCGATGAGTTTTTCGACGGTGCCAACGTTGAGAATGCAAGTCACGGAGCTGGTATTTGTGCCGAGAGAACTACAATTGCCAAGGCTGTAACGAGTGGATGCCATCAATTCAAATTGATTGCAATCAGTGCCGACACCGATGAAGTGATTACCCCATGTGGGATATGCAGGCAAGTCATCAGAGAGTTCACACACCAGGAAGGGTTGCAATTGCCCGTTTACATGTTCAACAAGGACGGGTCTGTGTTTGTCAAGATGTATTTAAACGATTTGTTGCCGTTAAGTTTTGGTCCTGAAGCGCTTTTGCAAAAATAATGGAGCATAAAAAAGTAAACACACATTTATAATTTCAATAGATAGATAGATAACTAGATAGAGATGTACAAGTCTAATATATCCACCACTTTTTGCCTTTCTAAAGACTTGAAAGTGCCCTTCAAGTTGAAAATAGGTAATTTGCAAATAAATGATGCCGCCAATTTAGACACTTTATTCATTTCTGTTCAATTGATTTCATCAAACAGACCATTAACCACACCGATAATATCTTTTATAAATAATACGATAAATACTAATAAATGGTTGGAGTTCCCCATATCTTATAGCCAAATACCCTTGGATGCCAAATTGTTCATCTCGTTTTATGATTATACTCACACTGGGACTAAACATATTATTGGATGTTGCATGTTTGACCTATTCAATATAAATCAGGATTACACTTTGAAAAAAGGATATCAAAAATTGTACATATTACCACCTGTGCCCAGAGAAACAGGCATAGATGGAACCAACAATGATGATGATGATGACAAGGATGATGTGATGGACAAATTGGAGAGGAAAATCAAGTTACATGAAAATGGTGATATTATATCAATAGAATGGTTGGACAACTTGACATTTAGGAAAATCGAACAGATCAACAAATCAACATCTCATAAAACCACCAAGAATCATTTGATTATCGAACTTCCACAATTCGATATCCCCGTGGTGTTTTCAGATGTCAAATATTCAATAATCAACATTCCAACTTATATAGAGAGTAACAATGAATCAACTGCAACACTGGCCAGCGTCAGTCTCCTTGAATCATTAACAACGTTACCAGATGCATCGAGTCAGTTACCAATGTTTGATCCGGATCAATATAGAGACTACAACAATGATGATCCTATTGAATTGAAATTTAGGAAATTGGAGAGAATTCATCAATCTTCAATGTTGGATAAAGATATAAGGCCAACGTTGAAAATACGTTCAAAGATTCAAGAGATTTTAACAAAGCAATTCTTTGAGAAATTGTCATCACAAGAAAAGAATTTGATTTGGAAATTTAGGTTTTACTTGTTAAGCAATTTCATGTCAAACAATTCGTTACAATTTAATAATTTTGTCATTAATTTTATTAAATGTATTAACTGGGACGATGAATTTGAAGTCAATGAATTTTTAAACATCATCAATGAAGTTCAAGTCCAGCATGATAATATTTTCTTGAAAGAATTACAAATTGTAGATTGTTTGGAGTTGTTAAGTTATAATTATCGTAACCCAATAATAAGGAAATTGGCTATTGAAAGATTGAAATTGGCAAATGATCAAGATTTGGAATTGTATTTTTTACAATTGGTGCAATCTTTAAAATTTGAAAATGATGATGATGACCCAGAACATGTCAATAATGAAGAATTACAAGATTCAACACATACGAATAATTCAAGTGATTATGCATTCATAGATAGCACCGAGTTACAAACCGAGCAATCATCCATCTTGAATAGCAATAAATTGATCAAGTTGAACTCACCTTTGCTGAATTTTTTAATCGAGAGAGCTGTTAATAATAAGAGATTATCAAGTTTTTTTTACTGGTATGTTAAAGTTGAGTGTGATGGTGAAAAGAGACGAAAATTGGAAAAGCAAAGAAAACAAAGGCAACATGAGGATACAACAGAGGTAGATGATGGAAACATGTTGGTTGATGATAATCATGAATCTTTGGATAACATGAATCACTCATCAAAATTCATCAAGGATGACAAGATTTTTTACAAGACTTTAAACAATTTCATTGTAATGTTGAGAAATTCACAACAAGGTGCTATGAAGTTGAACAAATTAGCAAGACAGATTGAAATATTCACAAAGATACATGATATCTCAATGGAAATTAAAACTGTTTATAAGAAGGATCCCATTCAAAAGAAAATTCAAATGTTACGTAAATTGTTGGAGAACAAGAAAAAACACACTTCAATGGAAGATTCAATACTGCCAGATTCATTACTCAAGTTTGAACCAATACCGTTACCTCTAGATCCAGATTTAGAAATTTGTGGTGTTTTCCCTGCAGAATCAAGTGTATTCAAATCAAGTTTATCACCTTTGAAATTAACATTCCAGACAACTTCCAACTCTGCGAATAATAAATACAGATTGATGTACAAGATTGGTGATGATTTGAGACAAGATCAGTTTGTCATTCAAATAATGACCTTGATAGAAAAAATCTTGCACACTGAGAATTTGGATTTGAAACTAACTCCATACAAGATCTTAGCATTGGGTGAAGTGGAAGGATTAATTGAATTCATACCAAATGAGTCGTTATCCTCAATCTTATCCACACATCAAAATTCCATCTTGAATTTCTTGCAGGAGAATAACCCTGACCCGACAACTCCATTGAATGTGAAAGAACAAGTCATGGATAACTATATTCGCTCATGTGCCGGTTATTGTGTTATAACGTACCTATTAGGTGTTGGTGACAGACATCTTGATAACTTGCTATTGACCACAGATGGGTTTTTCTTCCATGCTGATTTTGGATACATCTTAGGTGAAGATCCGAAACCGTTCCCACCATTGATGAAATTACCGATACAAATCATTGAAGGAATGGGAGGATTAGATAATGAAAATTACAAGATTTTTTGCAATTATTGTTTCATCACCTATATAACTTTGAGAAAGAATTCAAATTCAATTCTCAATCTTTTCCAATTGATGATTGATTCCAATATACCGGTTTTACAAACGATCAACGGTGATGAGCTTGAAAAAATCGAATTGATCTTGAAAATAAAGGAAAAATTCATGTTGGATTTGAACGATGAAGAAGCCATTTTGCATTTCCAAAATTTGATCAATGATAGTGTCAATGCCTTCTTGCCAGTGGTTATAGATAGATTGCACAGTTTTGCGCAATATTGGAGAGCTTGATTTTTGCACACGCGTATGTCTGTATGTATAGATTTAAGAAAAAACACTCTGCACATCTCCCCCTATCGTTCTGATTGCCCCGTATCTCAGGTTTTTCCTCTTTGAGAAGAAGAACCGTTGGAGAAAAACTTTAAAGAGGAAAAAAAGATTTTCACCGGAAAGCAAAGGTGCAACTTTCCATCGATGGTTGGGTTGGAGAAGACAGATATCGGAAACATGATACCCTTCATCCTGAACCTCTATATGTATATATATAGGGTCAGTTCTGTCTGTACTTGTATATAAGGGTTGAACTTTGTTATATCATATACAGATGCAGTAAGAAACCATGGGACTATTCAAAAATAATAAAGAAGAAACTATCGAAAGAGATGATGATAGCTCTACTGATGTCTCCGACCTTGAAAAAAATCAAGAACCATGCTTGAAACCTCAGAAAAGGATGTTGTCCTTCCTTTTCAGCAAGAGTACTCCACCAGTTCCACAGGATGAATCTGAAAGAGTGCCATACCCAATGTACAGGGCTAATATATTGTCAAGAACTTTCTTTTGGTGGTTGATGCCATTGATGATAACAGGTTACAAAAGAACTTTAGATCCAAACGATTTGTATTATTTGGAAGGTGACTTATCCCTTGAAGTGATGACGGCCAAGTTTTATCACTATTATAACATAAGATTGGATAGGGCTAAGGAAGAGTATTTGACAGGGAAAAACGTTGAAATCACAGACAAGGCCAAGGCGGAACTTGATGCGAGATCTAATCCTGACTTTGATGATTTCCATTTACCTAAAAATATTTTGACACTTTCCCTTTATGAAACGTATAGAATCCCATATTTGTGGAGTTTGGTATTGAAAGTGCTTTCAGATCTTGCAACTTCTTTCAACCCATTGTTATCAAGGGCCTTGATCACATTCGTTGAAGAAAAAGCTTTATCTCCAAATTTACCCGTAGGGAGAGGTATTGGATATTCCATCGGCTGTACACTTATTGTATGGATAAGAGGTATTCTCTTGACCCACTATTTCCATGATGCTTCCTTAATGGGAGCTCAAGTCAAAGGTGTCTTAACGAAAGTGATGTTGGATAAGGCTTTCAAGTTAAACAGTAAGTCGAAACATAATTATAGTGCAGGTACTATCACATCATTAATGGGTGCTGATCTTTCTAGAATCGACTTATCATTTGGTTATCAAGGTTTCATTCTTACATTGCCAATTCCGGTCATCATAAGTATTGGTTTGTTGATATCAAACATAGGGGTTTCCTCGTTGGCTGGTATGGCAGTATTTATCATGACAACTATCGCCATCACTTGGACAACACGGAAATTGTTGACTTTTAGGAAGAAAGCTAATGTCTTCACAGATAGAAGGGTTAACCTTGTCAAGGAATTGTTGAACAATTTGAAGATCATCAAATACTATTCATGGGAATCTTCATATGAGGAGAATATTACTGTTACAAGAAATAGTGAGATGAATTTAATTTTCCAAATGCAAGCATTGAGGAATTTCGTCACTGCCTTCGCAGTATCATTACCAGGTATTTCATCAATGGTTGCATTTGTAGTCATGTATGCATCGGAAGGTTTGAAAAGCAATGCCAAAGTGTTCACTTCTTTGACATTATTCAGTATTTTATCACAACAGATCATGATGTTACCAATAGGTCTTTCCACAACAGCAGATGGTCTTATTGGATTGGATAGAGTTAGAAAGTTTATGGAAAGTGGAGAAATCGAACCGGATAATGATGATAATGATGACGAGAAGACAATTTGTGGTGAAGATGTTGCCATCAATGTCAAAAACTCAAGTTTCGAATGGGAAGTTTTTCATGAAGACGGTTATGAGCAAAATGAGAAAATCTCCAGTGACACAAATGTGAATGATCCCTATCTGCTTGAAGCAACTGCATTCCCCGGATTACAAGATATTGACCTTGAAGTTAAGAAAGGAGAATTCATAATCATCACTGGGCTCATTGGTAGTGGTAAATCATCATTATTAAACGCCTTAGCCGGGTTCATGAAAAGAACTGCTGGTTCTGTGGAAGTGCAAGGCTCGATGTTGTTATGTGGATATCCATGGGTTCAAAATGCAACAGTCAAGGATAACATCTTATTTGGAAATAAGTACAACGATAAAAAATATAGAGAAGTCATTCATGCCTGTGCATTAGAAAGTGATTTGGATATATTACCTGCTGGTGATAGAACTGAGATTGGTGAAAGAGGTATTACATTATCAGGAGGTCAAAAGGCTAGAATCAACTTGGCAAGAGCAGTGTATGCTGACAAGGAAATTATTTTGCTTGATGATGTCTTAAGTGCAGTGGATGCCAGAGTTGGTAAACATATCATGGAGAATTGTCTTAATGGATTGTTACAGGATAAAACAAGAATATTAGCAACACATCAATTGTCGTTGATAGGCTCTGCTGATAGAGTCATATTCTTAAATGGAGATGGCTCTATTGATGTTGGTACAGTTGAGGAATTGAAATCAAGAAATTCAGGTTTTACTGCGTTAATGGAGTTCAACACGGAAGCCAAAGAAGAAGCAGAAGAAGAGGAAGAAGAGGAAGAAACAAAAGAAGAGGAACTTAACTTGATTAGAAAGCAAACAACTAACAAGCAAGATTATTCGAAGAAAACAGGTGATGGGAAATTGACAACTGCTGAACAGAGAGGTGAAAATAGTATTAAACTTAGCGTTTACACCCGCTACATCAAATTAGGTTCAGGAATATTCAATTTACTGGCTATTCCGTTGTTCATACTCTTGGTCATGTTGTCGACATTTTGCACCCTTTTCACAAATGTTTGGCTTTCATTTTGGACATCAAAAAAGTTTCCTGGCAAATCTGATAATTTTTACATTGGATTTTACGTACTGTTTACTGCACTCACGGTGATTTTCACAATACTTCAGTTTTGCCTATTGGTGTATATCACAAACAGAGCTTCTAAGAAGTTGAACATCATGTCATTGAAGAAAATCTTACACGCACCAATGGCATTTTTAGATGTGACACCAATGGGTCAAGTATTGAATAGATTCACAAAGGATACAGACGTTCTTGACAATGAAATAGCAGAGCAAACGAGATTGTTTGTTTACTCATTTTCTTTAATCATTGGTATTGTCATCTTGTGTATTATTTACTTGCCATGGTTTGCCATTGCTGTTCCATTTTTGATTTTGATTTATCAATCTCTTTCCAATTTCTACGCGGCATCGGCTAGAGAAATAAAGAGAATCGAGTCAGTTCAGAGATCCTTTGTTTACAATAATTTCAACGAGGCATTGAGCGGTATGGATACCATTAAAGCTTATAAGGCTTCTAGCATGTTCTTGGATAAGAATAGCAAGTTCATAAATAAAATGAATGAGGCATATTTCACCAGCATTGCGAATCAAAGATGGTTAGCCATTAATTTACATGGTGTTGGTTCATTATTTGTACTTATCGTTTCGCTTTTATGTGCATGCAGAGTTTTCAAAATCTCACCTGCAGCTGTTGGATTGTTGACTTCATACGTTTTACAAATCGCGGGATCCTTATCAATTTTGATCAAGACGTTGACTCAAGTGCAAAATCATATGACCTCAGTGGAAAGACTTTGTCATTATGCTTTTGATCTTCCTCAAGAAGCTGCTCACAAGATTTCTGAAACCACTCCACGTCCAACGTGGCCAGAAGCAGGAGGAATCACATTTGATAACATCTCCTTGAGTTATAGACCTGGATTACCACATGTTTTGAAAAATATGACATTCGAAGTCAAGCCTGGTGAAAAAATTGGTATTTGTGGTAGAACTGGAGCTGGTAAGTCTTCGATAATGACAGCGATTTACAGATTGGCCGAATACGATCAAGGTGAGATTTACATCGATGGTGTTGCCATTAGTAAAATCGGCTTACAAGATTTACGTTCCAAATTATCCATCATTCCTCAAGACCCAGTATTGTTCCAAGGAACCTTAAGAAAGAATTTGGATCCATTTGGAGAACAATCAGATGAAGTGTTGTGGGATGCTTTAAGAAGAAGTGGATTGATAGAGAGTGACCAAATTGAAAGGGTTAAATTTCAATCAACAAGTGATGAGAATTTACACAAATTCCATTTGGACCAGCTTGTCGAAGATGAAGGTTCCAATTTCTCCTTAGGTGAAAGACAATTGATGGCTTTAGCGAGAGCCTTAGTTAGAAACTCCAAGATTTTAATCTTGGATGAGGCTACTTCATCTGTTGATTATGAAACCGATTCCAAGATACAAAGTACCATAGTCAATGAGTTTGGTCATTGTACCATCTTGTGTATCGCCCATAGATTGAAGACGATCATCGATTATGACAAGATCTTGGTGTTGGAGAAAGGAGAAATTGAAGAGTTTGATACTCCTTGGCATTTATTCAATACCGAGGATGGGATATTCAGGTCGATGTGTGACAAGTCAAATATTCTTGAAGAAGATTTTCAAAGGAAGGATTAAAAGTCGTCATGTTGCATTTTAAATAAAAAAATTTAGATATAAAAATAGAATTTAATATACATTAATAAAATAACATTAAAAGAAGTAAATAAAAGAGGCATTGAATCAACAACTAGTCTCTTTTGTTAGAGTGAGCGGTGTTCATTTCCTTGAACCTACGGATAGAATAAATCCAGAGGGCAACGACAAATCCCAATGGCGGGAAGAGAAATAACATCGTTTTGAACAAAGAAGGAGTCAACTCTTCGACAACGCTATCAACTTGTTCCTCTAAATTGGAAAGCGATCCATCATTATTTATAATTACATCAGCCTTCTCTGCTTTCAATTCTGTTGACATTTGGTTGTTGATTCTATTCTCTGCATCAGCCAAGGATAAATCTGGATCTCTCTTCAATAGTCTCTTTATTTGCAATTCCTTAGGACAATCAACCAATATCGTAACACCACAAAACTTGTCCAATTTGCTTTCAAAAAGCAAAGGAACATCAAGTATTATCATTCTCTTAGCTGAGAAATACGCCTTCAAGACTTGAGTAGCCATTGCCCATCTAACGGCGGGATGAACTATCGAGTTCAATTTCGCCAACTCTGCCTTGTTTGCAAATACAAAACTACCTAATTCCCTTCTATTCAATGAGCCATCTTCATTCAACAATGAAGGTATCAAGGGCCCGAAATGGCTGACAATATTTTTGTAACCTGATGTGTTTGGCTCCACAACCTCCCTTGCTATTTTGTCTGCATCAACTATGGTTAATCCATGCTCTTTTTGAAGTCTGTTAGAAACTGTGGTTTTGCCACATGCTATACCACCTGTCAAGCCAACAATTAACATCCCTGTGACTTTAAGATATCAAATATGGGTCTGTATTTCTGATAATCCAAGTAGATATTAATCAAAAGCAGTTAATTTACTACAAACAGTTACGAAAAAACAAAAAAAAATCATCACCACAAAAATTGCAACTTTTGATCGATGAGCTTTTGATAATGAGTGATGAGTATCAAAAATTGATAACATGGCTTTCACAATATCCCAAGACTTTCATCTCTGAGAAGTTGACAACGTATAGAACGGAGCATACTGGAAATTCCATATTTGCCGCTTCAAATATACTCAAAAATGAGAAAATCATCAACATTCCACCCCAGTTGAATTTGAACTTTGTAACTGTGCTACACCATATACAACTGACCACTCAACTTCCCAATGAGAAAACTAGATCGCTCATAGATGACCAATGTATGCATTTGTACTCGCAGTTGACACGCACAGAGTTGGTCTCGTTGTCATCCTTCCAATTGATATCGTTGTACTTAGTCTTGGAATCTCAAAGAGATGAAAGCTTTTGGAAGCCATTTTTAAATGTTTTACCAAAGTTGAGTGAATTTGATTGTGTTCCGTTCACTTGGATAATCCAGGGGGACTCAAATTATTTTGATCAGCTTCCATTGAGTGTGAGATCTCATTCATTGAAGCAATTGAAAAATTTCAAAAATGACTTTAAACTGATACAAGAATTGTTAAAGACAAAGGAAACCAACTTGAAAATCACCGAAACTGACTTTTTGAGATTTTGGCTTTGCTGCAATTCAAGGTGCCTTTATATGAAATTATCCAAGGATTTGGAAAAGACAGAAGAAGACAATTTCACAATGGTACCACTTGTAGATTTTTTGAATCATAAATTGGATGAAGGTTGCAGAGTGAGCATTACACTTGAAGGATTCCAAGTGTTTAGTGAGAAGAAATACACTGCAGGAGATCAAATATATTTATCATATGGAGCCCATTCGAATGAATTTCTCCTATGTGAGTACGGTTTCATGTTTGATCGAGATACGAAGAATAAGTGGAACTCTATCGATATCACTGATCTGATTCTTTCCAAATTTCAAAACACGCCCGAGAAGGTGAAATTTTTAAAAGAAATTGGTTATTTTGGAGACTATCATATTGGCACCGAGTTGTCCTATAGAATTGAAGTTGCCTTACTGGTTTTCCAAGAAGATGATGCCACCTTCGTTGCAGCTTCTCCGCCAAGAAGATTGACTAATTTCATACAAGGCTTAACCAGTGGTGAAATGTATCAAAACACGACATCAAAGATACTTAAAGAGATTCTCATCAATATACTAGACGATTGTCAACCTTACTTAACATTAACAATAAATAACTACAAAGATGAAATTTTACAAAGATTATACCAAGACATTCATGATATAGCATTGAGTCATTTTAATCCACTTATTTAGTTGTTCACCCCCCCCCCTATAAAGACATCTTAATGGCCTGGTCATTTCTATTAACATTCAATTGTAATTTCAGCTTCACCAAATCAACAATCATCTTGTTATATGGAGTGAAGATCCCCTTTTCTTGTGCCTTTTTAACGATGTAACCATTGATGAAATCAATCTCTGTCTTTTGCAAATGTCTCACGTCTTCCCTCATCGAAGATGAATTATATGAAGTTGCCTTTGCCACATTTAGCACAACAGAAACCAATCTATTGTGGTCCAAGACTCTAAACAAGGTGGGATCATTTTTGAAATCTTCAGGAACTGTAGCTAGTATCACTTGAACAGCTTCTCTTATTATCCCGTTGAAAATTGTCCGTGTTTGGTATAATCTCAATAATTCACCATTCATTGAGTCTAGCACTGCAGTGAAGGGGTTGATACAAGCATTCACTATCAATTTCTCATATTGGAACAATAGGAATTCGTTATAAGGTAGTAATTGTGTGTTCAAGATATCTGATGCCATCAAATCAGTGATTATCTGCAGTGGCTCGTTTCCTTCTTCAGTATTTGATTCAAGTTGACCTAAAGGCGGTACTTTTGCTATTTTCAAATCACCCAAGCCGACATGATTGATCTCATATGAATCCTTCTTAAATACTCCATGACTGATAACACCTTGATAAAAATTTGGTTGGTTCAATTCATCATCTGAATAAAAATTCTTCCGTATCAAATCAACAACACCAAACCCATTCTGTATAAATAATACATTTGAATTCTTCGAAAGACATGGTATAAGCTTAGAAACTGCGTCCAACGTCTGATGAGATTTCGTCGTCACTATCAAGTTGTGAATGGGCAGAGGCTTACCCGTGTATAGTATCGGGGTGGTGGAAACAGCTTTGAGTTTGAAATCCTGGATGATTGGATTTCTCAGATGCACTAAATTCTTATACCTTATAGTTGAATTGTGGTTGAGGAAAGTCCTGATCCTTTCTTCGCTGTTCAAAAGCAACGTGAGGGGACTTTTCGATACTTTGGAAAATTGGGTGGCTATTAAACCACCTATACTCCCAACTCCGACCAAGTAAACTTCTGACATTTGTTATGGTTTTCAGCTTAAATGAGATCGATGATGACCGATTTTAAAAAGTTTTTTTTTTTTCTATTTTTTATAGCCAAAATATATTGGGTAGTAGTAGTAGACTTACTTATAATACTGTTTATAATCAATGTGTTTCTGAAGTGAATAGTTTATTCGGAAAGCGAGTATTAAAATATTCATACTAGCAACATAATATACAATTTCTCTGCATCTGGTACTGTACAACATACAGACAAGGGCTTATTTTCTTTTTTACCCTAAAGTTCTATTTACAAGAGACATCAAATCGTTTAATATCTTTCTCTTCTACCTTCTGATCTACCTCTGCTATAGTTTCTGTTTCCACCACCATAAGAGTTTCCACCACCGTAGGATCTTTCTCTGGAATTACTTCTTGAATCAACTCCGAGAGAACCTTCATCTTCAGTGTATGCTCCAGATGATGTATCGAAATATCTTTGAACAAGTCTTGAATCAAGACCCATCATTTGCGCAGCTTTTCTGCTCATGTATGGTTTAGAAGCAGATTCAGGATCTTCATGTAAATCTCTGAATAATTCACCACAACCTTTGACATAATCCTCCTTTCTGATTGGACCATATTTGGCAGGTAAACTGCTGTAGATACCCAAGTTAGCTGCAGAGATTCTTGAGAATGCCATACCATCGGCACATTCTCTGATGGATGCTTCTTCTGCAGGATTTGGTTCGTATTCTAACTCTTCTTCAAATTTATTTCCATGTTCTATCAATCTCTTAACGAATGGAATTTCAAAATCGGTTGAAATTAATAAAGAATGTCCTTCAGCTCCAGCTCTACCGGTTCTACCGACTCTATGAGTGTAATTTGACAAATCAGAGTTAACACCGATTTGAATAACATGAGAAACACCAGGGAAATCCATACCTCTTGATACAACGTTAGATCCAACCAAGATGGTCTTTCTTGGTTTAACACCTCTTCTATTATCGCCACCTCTAAAGGCTCTTTGTGAATAATTACGTTCACCTTGAGTCAATTTACCATGAATTTTCAAAACTTGTGGTAAATCATCTCTAGAAACATGATCTTGCTTTCTAATGTACTTCATCAATAATTCATGGAAGAAATCAACACTAACGGTATTAGGTAAGAAAATCATTGGTTTGAAATCTGGTTTGTCGATTTGCGATCTTATGAATTGTAATGCAGATGCATAACTTTGGAAAATAGATTTGGTAACAACCAAAGATTGTTTGATATTAGTATTAACTTCGGTCAGTTTACCATCGTTAGCATCAACAAATTCATAACCTTCACCAATGACTTCATCGGCTAAATTGTAAACATTATTACTCATTGTGGCACTGAACAAGAAAGTTTTAAACTTGATTTCATCCTCCTTGGTACTCAAACTTTTCAAATTGGCAAAAATTTTTTCCAAGTCGAGTTTAAAATTTTGATTTAACAATTCATCAGCTTCATCGATAACAACATTTGAAATGTTTTTCAAAGAGTTGGCAAAGTTTGGTTGATTTTCCATCAAATCTATAAATCTACCTGGGGTGGCAACAATGATTGGAGGTTTTGATCTACCTCTGAAAGATTCCATTTGAGCTCTTAACGGTATCTTACCTGTGACCAAGACAATTTCATTATTTCTCAAACTCGATCTACAACTTTTCCAAACTTTGAATAAAGAGTTCTTCGTTTGCACAGCCAAATCTCTTGTTGGTGCAAAAATGATGGAATCAACACTATCCAATTCTTTGGAAACTTCAGATTTTTCTTTCAAACTCTCAAAAATTGGTAAACCAAAGGCAAAAGTCTTACCGGTACCAGTTTGAGCTCTTACAATGATACCACGATCATTGTTCACGAAATGATTTATGGACTTCTCTTGACAAGAGGTAAAAGTTTCACCAACGTTGTCAATGAATGCCTTTTTCACATCTGGATGTAAAGTGGAATCAGCAACCAAGCTTGACTTCACAATTTTTTGAGATTCTTCCAACTCTTGTAAAGGTGGGAATTTTCTCTCAACAAACTTGTCATTATCAAAATCATTAGCGTTATTGTTGAATCTCCTTGATCTATCATCCCTGTTGTTATTGTTATATCTTTGTGCTCCACCATAGTTTCCTCCTCTAGAGTTGTAACCACCTCTGTCACCTCCTCTAGAGTTATATCCACCTCTATCACCGCCTCTAGAATTGTATCCACCTCTATCGCCACCTCTGGAGTTATAACCACCTCTACCTCTAGAGTTGAACCCTCCTCTGCTGCCGCCTCTATCGTCACGGTCACCTCTTGAGGTGTATTCTCCGTCACCTTCGAAACGCAAGGCACTGAACGTAGAGAACTGCTTCCTTGCTAACAAAGAGGCCTGGAGAACCACTTTTGTTCTGAGTACTGACTGCAACATTATCTTATTTTGCATGTAGTATTCAAATGATCTAATAAAGCTATCTCTATCTTTATAAGTGAAGAAAAATTTTCCTCACTGTAAAAAAAAACCCCCTTTTAACTTCCGGATGTGGTAGCTTCCGGATGGAGTGTATTTGATCTCTGGTGCAACACGAAAATGCCCAGCAGAAAATTTTAAAATCGAAAAAAACAGAAAACAAATTTAATTACTTTATTACATCTTGAAACAAGGACAACAAGAACAACAAGGACAGCAATATCAGTTTGTTCAATCTTATTCACAGACTTTTATTGTATATATAGAGCGCTATATTATCTCACTATCTTATATTTCCAAATCTATCTATCTATCTGTGATTAGATTCAAGTTTGAGTTTTCTTGTTGATAGTCCCGCCCTAATCCTATTACAATCTAATTTAATTTTCTACATAGAATAGACTAATATATATTTGTGTATTTGCTTATATATACAATGGCTCAGCCTAACAATTTCGGCCCTAATAATGGCCAATTTGGCAGGAATGATGGATATATGGCCAACAATAACAATTACAATTTGTATCAGGGGCAGCAATTTCCAAACGGCATAGCACCAGAATTTTCTCATCAAAATAATCATCAACAACAACAATGGCAGCTTTGGCAATTGCAACAACAATTACAACAACGTCAAGGAATACCTAATGAGAATCATGCTGCGTTTCAACAACAACAACAACAACAACAACAACAACAATTTTATGCTTCAAACAACAATGGATCGGGACACTGGCAACAGCTGCCACCCAATGACCGTAGTGGTGTTTTGTACAGACCAATGAATTCCCAAAACGCGTCTGTACCTGATTTCCGTTATCAACAACCTTTATTCAATCCCTCGATGAGAAATGAATTTGAAGGATACAATTCGCTAAGAGGTCCAGCCAACCCTTCCAATGGGAATGGGCTTCCTTCAACTGCTCCCACGGGATTCCCACCACATCTACAACTACAATCACAAACACAACCACAACCACAATTTCAACCTCAACAACAAAATCAACAGCAACATCAACATCAACAGCAACATCAAAATGAAAATGAAAGGACGCATGTTGTAAAACCATCGCCACATCATACGAATGGATACATCGCTGCATCAGCTTACAATCGTTATAGCCCCGATTCAGAGCAACAACAACAACAACAACAAGCACCACAGTCATCACAAAGTCATCCACTCCTGGTTCAACCTGCTGCTCAGTCTGAGATACCGTCTCCAGTGCATCTGCTGGTGCCACCTACACATCAAGATCCAAATGTTCCAATAGTACATAACCGTGTCCCAAAGATCAAAGATGATGCTACAGATGACCAAGGCACTGAAGATGATGTCGTGATACTTGACGAACGATTGATTCCAATGTCAGATCGTGCAAAAGTTCATATCTACTCTAAACTTGGTGATGAATATGATGAAGAGAAGGAGGAAACATTTACAATTTCAAAGGCCAACATGGAATCACCAGTTTCTTCAAATGGGGACATCATTCCTGTTCCAAATACCAAGAAGCATAATTCTCCGTCAGTCATAAATAACAAGAAACGTTTCACTAATAAAAATTCTCCTCCAACATTAAATAATTTGAAAAAGGAGAACATCAAGCCAGAACTGAAGCAGCAAGTTCCAACTCCAACAAAATCATCATCAACAACAACAACTCCTACCATAGCTACAACAACAACAACAACGAGGCCATTTATAAATACTCCTCTGGCTCCTGTCATTGCTCTGGTGAAACAAACTTCATCTCAAACTTCTGAAGACGGCAAGAAGCGTCCTTCACCTGCTGAAGTCATTGCATCGATCAGAAAGAAGCCAAGAAGTTCTCCAGATCCAAATTCCTTCAATCCTTCGAATTTAAGATTTGAACAAGATCTAGCAGCATTGACCAAATCTTTTGAAATGAAGGAATCAGTTTTACCCAAGTTTCTTAAACTTATCAAGGATAATGTTGAATATTTCACAAATGATCCAGATCAACTCTTGAACAGAATTTGCGACATATTGTTGTCTATTCCAGAATCCTTATACCATCAAAAACCAGACTATCGTTATGAGGGATTAGCGCATCTGATACATTTGATCAACGATAGAGCATTTTGGTTATCCTCTAATCTCACAACAAAAAAAACCTTTCTTAGAGTGAGAACTTGGTTATATAATGATTTGAAAGCCAAAGATCTTGATGGAATTGAGAAATCTCTTAGTTTATTGCATGAAATCAAACACTCCAAGGAAAATCTTGAAAAGTTCAAATTGTGGGATATTCTTGGGAAGATCTTCAAGAAGATGGATAAATTTCCTAAAATTAAACTGTTGGCAAACGAGTTGATGACAAAAGACATTAACGTCCCGCCACCTAAAGAAAAAGCTGTATCAACTCAAAGCGCATCTACATCCTCGGTTATGAAATCCATTTCTGCTGCGGCAAAGAAGGTTGACACCAAGCCAGTGACGGGAATAACCAGATCTTCAATCTTCATCAATGATCCTAACAAGAACAAAAGAGAGGCTGAAAAGCTGAAGGAGAATTCGGCCGCTCAATTACAACAACAGCAACAGCAGAAAAAGGTCCTGAAGAAAACTTGGGCATTGAGTGATTACCTCAGTAAAGCCAGTCAAAAATCTCAACAACAGCAACAGATTCAACAACAGGAAAAAGTGGAAGCTGATGAAGATGAAAGAGTTAGAACCGAAACGGGTTTAATTAGTATCTTGAGAAGAAAGAGCCCTCAACAGGAATCAAGAAAGAGAAGAAAAGCAGCTGCAAAAGGGGTTCGTTTTAAAGATGTACAATTGGAGTCAGTAAGGATCATCGAGTCCTACGATAGAGGAGAAAACGTTTCTAATATCAACGCAGTACAAGAAGGTTCTGCAATGATGGGAGTTGTCGATGATGAAGAAATGGAATGGAGCGATCCAATACCCTTTAATGTGGCATCATTGCCCTGGTATAATGCTGAACTTTACGATGGTAACCCTAGTTACAGAGGTGGGGACGTTGAAATTTCAAGTGCTGACAGACTGGAGCAAATCAAGAGAAATCTGGTCATTCCAGGAACCAACTATTTATTGACAAGAAATATCCCTCAATCGCCACATGAACCAAGCAGCTTGAATGTTTTACCACCAAAGACTGAAGAGGCTAAAATGATTCCGTTTGGATCTGCAGGCCGCTAAGGGTCTCAATTAAAGGACAACGAACAAACTGTATCATAACTCACCCAGCAAAATTCCCGTTTTTGCTCTTTTTCCATCCATTGTATATTAGACAGAATTACACATTCTCAAATTTTTTTTTCTATAATTTGCATTATCATATTTTTCGCTTACTTGCTGATGTAATTGGTTTCAGGACCATAAACAACAATAAGATCCCATTTGTATGTAGTTTTAAAAACAATTGAGATTCCAATCCCTTGACTGAAATCTTAGGTACTAGTAGGAAAGCGTAGCTAAAATATTGAATAAATCTTTACGTCAATCAAAAAAAAAAACAAGAAAAACAAAAAATTAGAAGGCTGGCAAGAAAACAAACAAGAGATTGATCATTATTTAATTGTACTTGGTCTAAACATCTATCACTCAGAGCTACTACATCAATTTATAATCATAATATATTGGGCTTCTACAATCAATAAGCAGTATAAGTTTTTCTGACTTCCTTTAACAAGATAGTGGGACTTTGGTAACAATTAGTCCTCTTCACCCCCTTCTTTTAAACTTTCAAGGAGTTTTTTTGGGAACCATCCAACATTAAACAATTGATGACACAAGGTCTAGTCAAAGCCAGTAATGACATCAAGTGTTTCCGGGAAAAGCAAGCTCAAGAAAGAGCTCATCGATGATACCAGTTTTGAACTTGGGGCAGAGGATTCATTTGGAAATAGTACGTTTAGGGTGGTACCTCAATCTTATCATACGGCGGCTAATGTCAGCTATGAGAATTTGGCCCTTGTTCAATCGAAAGATGGTTTTGTGTATCTGGATGAAAGCTTTGATCCCCTTGAAACACATTTACAAAGAGCTGATTTTATTACTGGTAATCCCATAACTCCACAATCGAAAAAGAACTTGATCAAGGCTGATGAATCTCCGACCAATTATTTGAAGGTACAACTCAATGAGATAGCTAATTCATCACCGTCAAGGTTTCTCCAAAACTACCTGGATGGATCTATGGGTTTAATTCCAATATTTCCTATGACTTCGTCAGTCCCTAGTTCTAGGGATCAAACCAAGAATCCAACCACCTTGATAGATACCACAATTGTAACTACCCAGTTTGATTATGCAACCACGGTTGAAAACTACAAAAAACTGTCCAAGAAAAGTGCCAAAATTGGTCCCGTTGCTTCTACACCTGCAAAAGTTTTAACAACCACTTGTGAATTTGGTCAATCTTCCTCTATAGATGACACAACTATAGAATCATCGAGTCTGTACTTGGAAGAACCAATCTTTGAGAGGAAAACACCTGAACTGAAGCAAAAACGCCCATTCACTTTCTTTCCTCGTAGTACAAATGGAGGAAAATCTCTTTCGCTGAAAGGTTCTTCACAGAAGAAAATAGTGGCTAAGAGAAAATCTACTTCTTCCCTTGTCAAATCTACTCCGGTGAAAAAGAAGAAGACTTCCGACAAGCCGAAGCCTTCAAAGAAACTGGAATTGCCGCCAGTCATTCCTTACTCTGCTAATAGACCAAAGAGAAACATTGCTCGACCTAAAAACTATTACGAGTTCAACGCCCCAAAGGAAGAGCTGATATATTCTTCTCCCAACTCATCAGCCAACTCAAGTAAAAGTTCTAATTCATCTATCAGGAAATCAAGACAGCCATCCGTATGCAGAAGGTTGGGCAGCGCATCAGGTACAGCCCGCTCGAAAAATGGATGTTGGACTTGCAGATTACGGAGAAAGAAATGTCCGGAGGAGAAACCAGAATGTTCTGAATGTATAAGATTGGGTCTTCAATGTGATAACTCTGAAGTGGAAAGACCACTGTACATGAATGATAAAAAGGCTTCGAAGAGAAAGATGGATGAAATTAAGGAAATTACAAATATGAAAAAGAGAATTAGAATGAGTAATAGGCTGTCCAGATTCAAACTGACAGATAAAAGCACATGATTAGCTAAAAAGAAAATGTATAATAAAAAACAAAAAATTTGACTAATTCAGAGTCCAAAATGTCCATATTGTGAGTAAATGTTTTTCGGACCTTGGGTTTGCAGCTGTGTATGCTGAGCCTCATCAGCTGGCAGCGGCGAATTAGTATAGAATGGAGGGTATTGTTGATAATGTTGCTGGATAGGAGGATTTACCAATGGGACAGGTGGTTCCCCAAAATATTGCAGATACATATTTTGCTGCGGAATTGGTGGTAATGGTGGTGGCAACTCGTTGGTGTTGAAAGCACCTTGCCCAAAAAATTGTCTTTTGCTAGTATCGGTAACTTGAAATGGTTGAAACTGCTGCTGTTGATGCAGTGGTAGTTGCTGTTGTTGTTGAGGTAATGCGAATTGATTCTGTTGAGGTATTGGGAAATGATTCGAAAAGAGTGAATGTTGATAAGAAGCTGGAACCGGAACTGGAGCTGGAACTGGGTATGCCGTGGACCAAAAATTGTTTTGAAGAGTAGTCTGATATGTGTTCGGCTGCTGAGGGTCTTGCTTACTGCTGTCCTTGATAGTGTTGCTGTATTCAGAGTCGTGCTCTTCTAAAAGGTTACTGACCATTACCATGTTGGAGTAACTTCTTTCATCATCGGCTTGATCTGAAGGGGTTGAACTTTTTCTTGTTAAAGACATCATTTTGTCTTGAACCTGTGGAGAAGCTGACGAAGAAGCTGAGTTTTCGTGGCTTTTTTTGATCAAGGAAAGAATATCATCTTCTTGACTATGTTGTTGCTGGTATTGCTGAATTGTCAGTTGTATTCTTTCCAATGTCTTATCCTTAACCTTCAAAATAGGTTTCTGTGGCTCTTGTTCGTCTGTATTTTTAACGCCTTTATTTGAGTCACCTTCTTTGATATTTTCCCTCTTCTTAATTTCAGTTTTCGGAGATTTTTTCTTACTCTTTGCCAGTCTCGATTTTTCTTTCTTTGGATGTTCAGAAGCATTTGGGACAGCTTCGTTCATTTCAAAAATGCAGTCTATCGAATTAAATTTCAACCCTATATCAGCGTTTTTAATCGAGGTAGTTACCAACATCTTTCCCAATCTTCCCGTTGCCAGTAACCTCAAAGAATTCTCCACTATTCTTGATGAATGATGTTTTTCAAATTCCTCTTGGGTAAGTTTACCAATAAGACGAAGAGAGTTTTCTTCTGACGGGATGAACATATAAGAGTCCTGGAAATCGGACATGTGGTTTCCAATAGGTGTGAACTCTTTCAATGAAATATCTTCTTTAAAGAATCTTGCCCTTTTAAATTTTGTCGATATTATCGAAGATAAATCTTGATAAAGGAAATCAGGATTGGACTGTTGTACAGATGTGGCAATTTTTCCCTCGTGTTGTTTCATGAAACCGTATTCAAAATTCAATAACTCACATAACTTGTACAAAACTGATGTGTTATGTCTCAAATATTGATATCCCAATTTACAATGTTTCAACCAATTCAATATCATTCTGAATATTGAGAGTAATGGTAACTCAAGGTTTTCTGAAGCGTGCTCTCTCCAATTGTCCAAAATGATTTGGAAAGTTTGCTTTAAAAATTTGAAAAAAAATTTCAAAAACACACCAATGATCTTACTGTCCTTGATCAACTTGTCATTTTCGAAAAGTCCAACTTTATCAGTCAAGACATGTAAACCACTCATGAGCATTATCAATTGTTTAAAGAGAAGTTCCGAGTAAAGTGGTTTCCCTTTGAAATTACAACCTTCAAGATTGTCAAAAAATGCATTTTCTAAATCTTTCACTGGAACTCCATTCACCAAGACACCATCTTTCGATTTCCAGTATTGAGGAAGGAAATGGTAACTGAATAAGCACAAGAATTGTAATTTTAGCAATTCCAAAGTATTTATTTTATTTGGATCATCAATTGTATTAATTCTTTTGTACTCTTTCAATATGACATTATCAGTTGGTGCAACAGTGCATAAATTGATCAAATTTCTTAAACCAAGTGTTGAAGGTATTCTTGTCATTGAAGACCTTAAAAAGTTGTAGACAACGTTGAACTTGTCATTAATGCTATTGTCAATGATTGCAATGTGATCATATGGATCACCAAATGACGGCAATATCAATATGCAAAGTTTGTACAAATTGATTGAAACTGAAAAATCAGCATCTTTCTTCGTGAGTGACTTGGCTGGTAAAAATTCTTTTGCAACCATAGACCTATATCTCGATAAATCAGCCATTGATAATGTTGATTTATAAATTAAGTAGACAATGCCTGATGCCAGAGATTGAACATCCAATTCCTGTTGGTTTTCAAAATTAACAATGTCAAACCTTTCATACAAGATCTTTGCAGGAATAAACTTTGAGAGATCGTAGGAGGACAACAATTTTTGAATCAACTGTGAGTAAAAATCGTTGAATGTCTTGATGAATTTGTGGAAATTATCGAATAATCTTCTCATTTCCACAGGGTTGGTCTTGTTATGTTTCTTATAAGACTTGAAATGAGACTGGAAATACTTGATGACCGGATAATGGAAATCTAACCATAGAGCGTCCAATAATTCATTTGAATTATAATCCGAATCAGCTTGTTCGGACAGTTGGTTCAAAACCAGAGACAAATCTTGAGAAATGAAATTGTTCATTTTGTTTTGGGTGAAGCTTAAAGACCCCAATAGTAAGGAGTCTTCGACATAACGGTTGCTCAATAGCTTGTCCAATTGAGCTTTGGAATTTGTGATCGTTTCATGTACTGTAGTCATTTTTCTGTTAAAAGTTCATCTGTGTGTGTTGATCGTATTGCTATTAGAACATAGATAGCACAGTTGTCTTGGGGGGTGGAAGTAATTATTATATGTTAAGTGGGTTGTTAGCGATTGAGGAATGGTAGATATCAATAATGAATCATAATAGTCCTTTATATAGCTTTCAAGATCTCGGTGTGATGTCAAATTTAACAAACCGTTGATGACTTTTTTTTCCGGTCTGTTGAACAACAAAAAAATTTTCTTCTGTTAGCGATTTTACACAGTGAATAATAACAACAGTTCAATTTACAAAAGATGTATATACAGCACTATATCTAATCACTCAACATAGCTCTATTGGAGGAGCAATCTCGGGCACTTCACCTAATTCAAATTTCTCGCTTTCGAACAACTTTCTTATTCCGTCAGCCAATTCATCTAATATACTGTAAATTTGTATGTCTTTCTCTTCCACCGGCGAATTAGTTGAGGCCCTTGCAACCGGCTCAACTTTAACGGCAACATTTCTTGTCCCCAGAGGTTCCAGAGCCTTGTCATTTGTAGATTGTGAACCAAACGCTCCAAAAGGTGAAGCTGTTGAGCCCGCTTGTGTATTTAAATTTCCAAAAGGTGAAGAAGACTCACCAGCTTTAGATGCTCCTGAAGTAGCAGCGCTATTTCCAAAAGAGCCAAATGTTGATCCAACTTTTTTCTCTGTGGTGTTTGTACTGAAGGGATTATTTTGAGGGGCTCCAAATGTAGAACTTCCAAATGGAGACTGTGGTGTAGTACCATTACTCAGAAATGAGCCAAATGGTTTGGTAGCAGAAGATGTAGCGCTTGAAAAATTTCCCAGCAGAGAAGCAGCACTTTGTGTATCTCCAAAGAGTGATGGTTTTGCATCAGATTTTTGTTGTAAAGAACCAAATGGAGAAGAGTTAGATCCAGTGTTCAGCAGAGCACCAAAAGCTGAACCAAAAGGTGAAGACGATGGTTTTGTATTTGAACTTGTAGCGCCAAATGCAGAAGTTGCTGGCGTTGCTCCAAATGCCGTAGAGCCAAACGCTGGTGTCAGTGAAGCTGTTGGTTTTGCTCCAAACGCCGTAGAACCAAATGCTGGAGTCAGTGTAGATGCTGCTTTTGCTCCAAACGCCGATGGCAGTGCTGGTGATGCTCCAAACGCTGTAGAGCCAAATGCTGGCGCCAGTGAAGATGTTGGTGTTGCTCCAAACAGTGTAGAGCCAAATGCTGGTGTCAGTGAAGAAGCTGGTTTGGCACCAAACGCTGTAGATCCAAACAGCGTTGGCAGTGAAGACGGCGGTGTTGCACCAAATGCTGTAGACCCGAAAGCTGGTGTCAGTGCTGGAGTGGAGCCAAATGCGCTTGAGCCAAAAGCGGATGAACCGTTATTAGTTGCTCCGAACGGTGAACCGCCAAATATTGTAGAGTCGGTTTTTTTACCACCAAATAATTGTTGGCCAAATGAAGATGAACTCGACTGGAAGGCATTGCCATTATTCCCAAATGCGTTTGAAGCACCAAAGGATCCAGTATCATTTAAATTAACATCAAAATCTATAAAATTCTTCACATTTGATAAATTCCCACCGTTTTTGAAAGCATGCTCCGTTGTGACTTGTAAGAACCTTGCAGCCTTCCTTGTATCGTTTTTCAAAGTCTTTATCACTTTTTGATAATCATTCGTCCTTGCCTGGAAATGTTGTTCGTATAATTGTGGATTTTGCATGTATTGCCATCTCAACTCATCGGGAGAAACATCCCTCCCCGATATCAAATTCATACTGGCTGATGGAAGACTATATGCAGAGAATCCAACTGATTGGAAATTTTGCTTCTCGTTCAAATCTTGTTTTATCTCTTCGTCTTTGGCATCTAAGGATCCCAGAGACCAAAAAGGAGAGCCTGATCGACCATTGCTGTTATTACTAGTATTGTTGTTGTTGTTGTTATTATTATTATATGAGTTACCATGCGAGAAAGGACAGTTGTTCCCCTTGTTACATCTACCTTGCCTGTAATATTTGCAGGGCACTCTATTCGACATATCTTATATTGTTCTTGTTAATGATGATTTTGTCTTTTGGTAGTTGTATAATTTTTTTTTTCTGTCACAAGTTTGTTTACAAAGACAACAACAAACAAGGAGGAAAGAAGGAGATGTCAAATTGAAAGAGTATGATTTGTATTGAATGTTCGAATCCTGTGTATTCGTTATACGTCAAGTACTCTTCAAGCAACATCACCTTGACTCGGTGTGGGAATTGTGGTGAACCCTGTGACGTTTACGTTGAATATGATAAGGTTTTACTTGCAATTGATTTGATATTGTTAAAGCCTCAAGCTTTCAAGCATTTAATATATAACAGCATGATAGACACTTCTGACTTGAGTGGAGTGTTGAACCACAGGATACGATGCTTCAAACCGATCATCAGGACGTCGCTTTTGATATTACTATTTGAAGTGTATTTGAATTGGGCTTACGAGGAGAAAAAGAACAGTTCAAGGTACTCTGTCATATTGGATAGTGAGAATATGTTTTACCAATACTCCTTTTTCATCTCGCAGACATTATTAAGAGACCTCATATACCAAGTGTCGATACAACTGGGGTTACATTTTTGTCAAATAATCAAGTACAAGTACGACTTGATTGAGTTCGACGATAAGGGAACTTTTAAGAAATTACAACTCAACAAGATAGATGGATCAAAGTTAAATGATCAAAAGACTTACCATTATCATCCTGCTTTAATCATTGTGGCGACAATAATACTACTATCAAGCATAACAAAATTACTTCCAATATTGATTATTATTTGGCCATATGATAGCTCAACCTTGAGACTTATAATGCTGTTGATCAAGATCACCAACAATTATTTTGTTCTCACCTTATTGCATAGTTGTTTCGGCGGCTCCAAGAAGAAAATTGTATTTATATTGTTGATAAGCAACCTGTTGTGTTTTTTAATTACGGAATATGCATTGTTACTGTTTATAAATAACATGTTCTCATCATGATGACGACTTATGATACACATCCAATTTACAAAAATAATAAAATTTAAAAAACTCACAATTATGTTCAACTTCAAACTCAGTAATTCTCCCAATCCTCAAACAGTTTTTTCCTTCTAATAACTCCATTAAATCCTTCTGACATTGAAATATCAGCAATGATGATATCTTCACCATCAGCAACCAACCATGGACCTTCTAATGACTTGACCAAATTCGGGTAACTGAATGTTTGATTCTGTTCTCTTCTTTCATCGATTGTCTTTGTTGGCAGTATAGCAGATGAATCAGATCTGTTTCTTCTATGTGAAACTCCTGACGCCACGGCATGTTCCTGTTCAATTTCACCGTCATCAGCACCATCCAGTAAGATTTCATCAGCAATCGCAGTCAATGCGATGAAATTGTTTAAAGGTAAATAGTGTCTTTCAAAATCAAACAAGAACCATAAAGTCAAGAACGGTAGAGGTGCTAAAAATGACGCAAGAAGATATGCTTTTTGTAAAGCCAAGATACCAACCATTGCCAATTGGAAAATAAGCAAACCCATCACCAATCTTCTGAAAATCATCGGCCAAACTTTCCCTGTTGAATGTTGAGGATGTATTGAACAATATATTAATTGGTATTTGTAAACGTAATATCCAATGACAAAATATGCCAACCCAGAGGCTAGGATCTTTGTTGACAAGACACTATAAATTATGGTGATGATCAAAATCATTATTGGTTGTGGTAATTGTAAGCCAAAATTGAATACTGGAGGCTTGTATAAATTGTGAACTTGTCTTGGGGTCTTTGCCGTTCGCTGTAATATAGGGAACTGCATCAACTGTCCAATCAATAACAATTTAAAAGGCATCATACCTATTCCTTGTAAGATGATAAGGTCAACATAAAACAATGATAATTCTCTCAATGATTTAGCCAATTGATATGCGATTTTGGTCGTATCACTTAAGAATCCCCAAAAATTGGAGAAAGTACCAGCTAAAGTGAAAACCAAGAATAAATTGACAAAGATGTAAAAAAAATTCTTGGAAACGACAGAGAGTTCCTCTTCACTGTGTGATATAAATCCTTGCTTCGAAGATAACCAAACGTACAAAAATGGAATTGCAAAATTCAACAATGTGAAGATATAAGTTGGAAGTAAACCGGTAACCATATTTAAAGCCCAATCATTTGATTCAAGGTATTTCCCAAGACTTGGCCAAAATCTACTGATCGTTTTCAAATTCAACAATGCAGCAAGATAAGTAACTGGAAGAATCGTCAGCACACTAACTACTGCGATTACTGCAGTAATATAGTAAACTTTCAAGTACCTTTCCTTGCTTGGTAAACATGCATTGTCCCAAATGATGTCATTCGGCGAAGGAGCTAATCTTGTGATGCAATGATTTACTTCGGGATCCAAGACTGATTGTGCAACCAATTGAGCATTTGCAACTGACTTCATCGTGATGAACAGAGTCGGTGTTGGTGAATAGTGACGAGTTCTTGCCTCAACTATTGCTGTGTCTAAAGATTGCAATTGTTTCGTATAGTAATCAATTGAATCTACTTTTTTCCCCAATACGCCAAACCACCCGGTCTTCATCGAGGGTCTATTTTTTTTAAATCTGGTGGATGCAATACTCATCAACGACTGAGAGACATCATCGTCTCCTCCTCTTCTTTCCGCACTGTTGAGGTCTTCGGTATTTTCGTCATCATCGCGATATTGGTTTTCCTCATCTACTACTTCTGCAACATCTTCATCCAACCGATATGTATCCGGTATTATGGATCTGAAATTAATCGAGCTACCTTCAAGGTTACTATTCGTCAAATATTCAGACCAACAATCTTCAAGTTTTTCAATTATTTTTTCACGTTGTTTGAATAACCAGTTGAGAGTCTTCCACTCTCTACAGATGATGATGGTTTCCACTTTCCCTATATTTAAGGACTCTATATGTTTTTTCAAAACTTGCTCGTTTCTCAATGAGGGAGGAATACCACTTATTCTAATCGTTCGATCAGTGATTGAATTTTGATGTCCCAAATATTTTTGTCTTACCCTTATAAATTTGCTGGATGTGTTTTTCAAAAAATAATGAGTAATCACCGTGAATAAATAAGTGAAAATGACATAAGTCCAAAGATAGGTCTTGTACTGTTCCGGACTTGTAAACCCGCCTGTTTCATTGGTAAATGCCCCGTCAGCTTCGTCATCATCATCCCTATCCTGATCATATCTCCCAGTGAAATGATACCGTACCGGGGATATCACTGTCACAGCCAACAACGTGAAAATGAATAACAATTTTATAGACATTTTGAAAAATCCCAAAAACACATAGGCATCTAACCCTCCACATTTCAAAACTTTCTCATCATCAATAGAATGTAACACACTCATCCAACTGAGAAATGTCTTTGGCAACTTCAGGGGAAGAAAGCTCTTATTCAAATGGCTGTGATGATTGAACCTTGCCATATATATATTAGGGAATCGTAATCGCAAAAAACAAAATGATAGAAACGTTGAGACACCCAAGACAAGAGCAACAATCAATTGAGTCTTGGCAATTCTTGGAGTCGGTTTGATTTGTGGCACATCAGAGGGACTCAGTTCTGATAAAGATATTGCAGTCCTCGTCAAGACATCTTGTATTGTATCTCGTACAATTTGTGACATATCTATCAGTCTCTGGTATGTAGAACAATAACACTGTATTATCTTTGTATTTTATTTTTTTTAAGAAATCCCAAAAATTAAAAATCAAAAACAAAAAAAATTAACAAACAAACAACACTTATCACACTGATAATATTGTGATATCGAAACATTAAGGAGACACACTGCTCTTCTACCCCATAATCACCTTCTGAGCAAGACAACCAAAAATATTGAAATTTTAAAGTAGCAAAAAAGAAAATTGCCATCCCCGGGAATCGAACCTGGGTTTCATCGGCCACAACGATGTGTACTAACCACTATACTAGGATGGCTTATTTGCGGAAAAATTTTTGCCGCACTAAAATAGACCGTGTCTGGTATTTCCTAAATAGGAGAACAGGGGCTGTGTGTTTAAAAACACATCTTTCTCATCTCAAAGTGTTATTGTTCAGGTAACCCTTGTCATGATATAACTATATCTCGATAATAGTTTCACTATCAAAGGGCTGTTGAGTATGTTGCCATTCAGTCGTTATAAATCAACGTAATATGTGAGTTAACAATATAACATATTCTTGTAAAGATAAGCTATACAATCGGGGGATGAAAGACCCCTTTATATATTTAAAAAGTGTTGGAATCTAGTTCCCAGGCCTAATATACCTGTTCCTAGATTCCTAAGTAGTTCGCCCTATGCTAATATACGGATTAGGTTGACATCGGCAAATGAACGGCCCTGTTAAGTTTTTATATGGAAGGGAGGAAGATCTCTAACAATGCCTTGCGAAAAGATCTTTCGTCATTCGATTTTCCTTAACGTTGCCCGAAATTATATATAAAGGGAAAATCCCTGGGATAATAAATTTAGAGAGATCTTTATCGACTTATGATTGAATTTACGCACAGTTATTCCAACATCACTACTATATCCCAAATCACATTATCGTAGATGAAACCTAAGTAAATAACCTCCACCAGAATCATAAGTCGAACAAAAAGTCTACAGAATAGAACCTCTGACGAACAGCATTGCCGCCAATTCATAGCTGAGTGGCAAATCTAAATGATCACTTGAGTGATTTTTCTCAGTTGAATGGAAATGAATAGAAAACAATTCAACTTCTTAGTTTCTACAAACAACAACTTTAATCAATAACAACTTCTTATAGAGTATTCCAATAAACTCAATCAGTGACTCAAAGACATCTATCGGTTGAATGACAACTTCTGATGTGCAAACATCATTGAAACATTCACCGATTCCTTAATAGTAAAAAAATTTTCGAGATATAGTTATATCACGACAGTTTATAATCGGACCATTGTCGACATGATTCTGTTTCCCCATTTAAAACATATTGGTCACTTGCAGCGTTCTCTAAGTTTCAGATTAAAAGTATAGAAATGTTTTCATCAAAGAAGTATGTTTTTGGTGAATTTCAGTTAGGAGCACTTATAGAAACTTGATATGTTAATTTATGAAAATTGTTGAAATCTTAGTAAGTTTTTTTAAGCCATATAATGATATAATCTCAAGATAAGTGATCCTTATTCGGTACTTTGTACCAAAAAGTTGATGGGTGATCAGCATGTGGGGTTTTTCACTCTACCGAAATGGATTGACGCCCCGATTTTCGGCTCTGAGTTTTCCCCGAGACATGTGTAGGGACATTGACGCTTCATAAGTTGTTATATGGTACTTAGTCTTAGCGTATGCTAAACTATGCTACAGCATATAATTCTATCGGAATGTATAGCTTTCTAAGAAACTACAATTTGAATTTGAATGTGTAAAATGGTTAAGATAAGTTGATCTTGGAAAATAACTATCTGCGAAGATTCAGGGATTTTTAGATTCATGATGGAATACAATAGATAAAGACGAGAGGAGGAACAGGGGAATAACAAGTGTATGAGTGAAACGGTCTTCATTGGAGTATTTGGCGTCTTTTGAGATTGTTATATTTGAGGTACTCAATATGGTGCTCAATATGCTGATTTGAATCTGTCTAATGAGGTTTAATTTGGGGCCCAATCCTTGGTCCTATTTCTTCTGATTCATGTGTCTTTCAAAAACTTTGTTGCATGGAATCGCCTCGTGTGCTTTCTTATATTCGGTTTCATTCTCGCGGTCCGAAATTGTGGTGTTGTATTGTGGCTACCCTACATGGAGGATTTCGTCCGTGATCCTTCAAATCTTTTGAAGTTGTGTTACTGATTGTTGAGGAATGAGAAGTTCACTACAAGTGATTCGAGGTCTTTAACTATTCGAACAATGAATTCACCTCCATGCCTATCCAGTACCAGTATATTTGTTATGTTTTGTGTGAAATCAAATCAATGTAGTGTTTGAATTTGAGATCTCTTCAATTTTGATTGATTTTTACAACTATCAAGAATGGTGACTGTAATATTTGATCTTGAAGACGCCAGGTCAGACAATGTCAGATTCAAAAGATATACGCAATTGACATACAGCATACAATTTCATTTCATGGAGGTCTATTATATGAGGTTATTTACTCTTCACTAAACATTTTGTTCAGAAATAAGCACTTTTGAGAAGTTGGGCAGAGCTGAAGAAAATTTTGTCGTGGTGATGTTTGATTCTGTATATAAATCACCAATAGCTAACTCAAGTACGCTTTATCCAATCTATGCTTCTGGAAATCTTCACCTATCCCACTTTTGAACATATCAGCGATATCTAATTTATCTTCAATTTTTGTCAACTTTAATTGCCTCGATTGAGTATCATACGACATCTTCCAATAGTCTCCACCTTCCTCCTCTATTACAGACTTGACCCAATCGAGCACATATTTCAACCAGTCTTCTCCTCTTTTAAAGTTATCAACCGCAATCTCATTCAATTTATATCTCGTGGTGTATATCAACTGGAAACTTCTATTTCTGAAACCTATCCAAAAATTGTCCATCCCGCTGATCTTACATTGATAATAAGTCTTGAATAACTTCAGATCGAAATATCTTGATTTTTTAGCATGGCGTGCATGAGTTTTAAACTCTACGTAATTTGACAATTTATTATTCACATCCTTTGGCTCCATGGCACCATCAATTTCTGATCGTATCAATATTTTATGATGATCCAATCCAACTTTTATGACAGACTTGAAATTGGCGTTGTTATTGGTCAATGGCTCTTCTGGACTTCTTTTATTATATTCACTGGTAGTTATTATCGTTTCAAATTTGTAACTGGCATAAACAGCCTTTAAGTAATCCTCGTTCATAAGACGCTCCTCATCTCTGTAATCAGTATCAGCAATAAACAATTGATCGTCAAACTTTATCAAATTGAAATCAAAATTTTTCAGGCAATCTCTGTTTATCAAAAACAACATATCCAAAAGTATTCCTCGATTCGTTATGATATCGACATCTATCTTTTCATGATTCTTACATTCAATAAACTTTACAGCATTCAATATCGAAGCATGCCTAGGAACATTCCGGTCATATATGAACGGTTTGAAATTTTTATACCCATTCGCCAAATTGTACAATCGACTTTTTTTATGTTTAGGATCGTAGTATCTTAAAGACTGCACATCTTCATAATGGTCCTTCAAATTGGAGTCAGTTGAGTAGTAGGATATCTCTGAAGGTTCGAAGTCTAGTTTACTTCTTGAGATTTTAACCTCATCTGGGGAAATAGTGAAACTCATTAGTACACTTCCCTTATTGAAGTGCATTTTTTTCAATGAAATATTATTTTTTTTCTTCACTATAAAATTATTTCGCTATGTACATGTTATGTATATGCTATGAACTCTCATGTCGAGTCTGGTGGTGTATTCACCATTGACCTCAATTCCAGGGGTCCAGTTCCTCGATAATTTTACCTCCTACATTATTCTTGAGTGCTTCTTTAGCGTATACAAAGCCCCATTTGCTTTTAGCAGGATATGCATTTGTTCAATAGTCAAACCTCAAAAGGAAGTTGCATCATTACACAGATATATATATACCAAATCATCAGCCACCGCTAGCTCAAGTATGCTTTATCCAATCTATGCTTTTGGAACTCCTTACCAATGGCATTTATAAACATTTCATCAATGACTGACTGTTCTTCAATCTTTGTCAATTTCAACTGTTTAGATCTGGTATCAAACGACATCTTCCAATAAACCCCACTTTCCTTCTCCATCACAGCTTGGACCCAATCGAATACATGATTCAACCAGTCCTCTCCTCTCTTGAGCTTGTTGGGTAATTGACTATCATCCACTTTAAATCTTGTAGTGTGTATCAATTGGAACCTTTGATTTCTGAAACCTATCAAAAACTTGTCCATCCCACTTATTTTGCACTGATAATGAGTTTTAAAAAGCTTCAGGTAATAATATCTTGAACTTTTGTCCTTAACTGAATGAGTCTTAAACTCTACATAGTTTGACAAACTGTTATTCACTTCCTTCGGCTCTAAGGCACAATCTACCTCTGCGAACATCAAGATTCTATGTTGACCTAACCCAAGTTTAATCACGCTTTTGAAATTTGCGAAATCGTTTCCCAATGGCTTTACTGGACTTTTCTTTTTGTAGTCACTGGAAGTTATCACAGATTCAAAATTGTAACCAGAGTAGATCGACTTCAATTGATATGTTGAAGGAGTAGCTTTATCATCCCTGTAATCAGTCTCACTGATAAATAATTGACCATCAAATTTGACCATGTTATACTCAAAGTTTTGGTGGCATTCTTCATTCACCAAATACAACATATTCAAAAGTATTCCCCTATGTGTTATTATATCAACGTCTACCTTCTTTCGATTCTTACCCTCTAAAAACATTAAAGCTTTTAACATTGGTTCATGCCTTGGCTCATTCCTGTCGTAGACTATTGGCCTGAAGTCAAGGTATCCTAATGACAAATCGTATATTGGCTTTCCATTACGTTTCAAGCTTTCTGGGGGCATATAATGTCTTAAACAGCACAAATCTTCATAATAATCCCCTAATTTGGAATCTGCAGAGTAATAAGAGACCTCTGATGGTTCAAATTCAATTCTATCTTTGGAGATTTCAATATTTTGTGTGTGCAAGGTAAAACTCATTATCCTATTTATATTACAGATAAGCTTATTTAATGTTGTCGGCATATTACATAAGAAAAAAAAAGTTGTTAATAATTACGAAAATACAATACCTCCATCGACTATAATAGATTGACCAGTGATATAGTTGGATTTTTCGCTCGCCAAAAAGGAAACCAATCCGGTGATGTCTTCTGGTTCTTCCAATCTTCCTAAAGCTATACTATCAAGATAGCCCTTTGTTGGCACTCCACTAGCTACTCCTGTCTGCTCACAGATCTTTGCATCAATAGCATCCCACATAGGGGTGTTAACGATTCCTGGGCAATAAGAGTTAACAGTTATCTTGTATTGAGCTAGCTCTTTACTTGATGTTTGAGTTAAACTTCTTACTGCGAACTTGGATGCACCGTACAAACCCAACATTGAAGCTTCTCTGTAGCCAGCAATTGAACATGCATTGATAATCTTCCCGTGATCTTGCTTTAAATCAATGAACATCTTGGCGGCGGCTTGGGTTCCCCAAAGAACGCTGTTGACATTGACTGCCCAAATCTTCAGTGAATCAGCTTCTGTATGCTCTAATATAGACTTGACAATGGCAATACCAGCATTGTTAATAATGACTTCGAACGACCTAAAAGTTTTATATGTCAACTCAACTGCGGCGAAAACTTGTTCTCTTATACTCAGATCGCATCCGATGAAGATGCACTTAGCTTCAGGTACTAACTTCTTGATCTTGCCGATCAACAGCAGTGCTCTATCTTCTTGGAATGGTAGATCCACAAGCGCAACGTTAAAGCCCTCTTTGCATAAAG
Source organism: Nakazawaea holstii (assembly GCA_003706265.2). Taxonomy (NCBI): domain Eukaryota; kingdom Fungi; phylum Ascomycota; class Pichiomycetes; order Alaninales; family Pachysolenaceae; genus Nakazawaea; species Nakazawaea holstii. The sequence goes on along the minus strand of PPKU02000048.1, from coordinate 1,808 downwards.
CAACCGTTATTGCAGCACCAATTCCCTGTGCCGCTCCAGAAACCAAGGCTGTCTTTCTCGTTATTTGCTTGGACGTTTCAGAAGACATTTGAAGACAATTAGCAAAGAGTTTCCATACAATATGGGAAGAAGAATGGACGTTTATATAGAGCCTTGTCTCGGGGGATTTGCGACAAATAGGCTATATCATCTCTGTCACTTAAGCAGACTCGGTTAACTCCATATACTACAAAAAAAATTAAAAAACAAAATATAGACTACGTTGGGTGTTTGATTAATAAAGAATAGAACTGTTGTGTATTAGAAAGAATATTGCTAAACTCATGAATAATACATACCTCCATCCACAAGAATTGACTGTCCAGTAATGTAGTTGGACTTAGGGCTAGCCAAAAATGAAACTAAGCCAGCAACATCTTCAGGTTCTTCTGATCTTCCCAAGGTGATGCTGTCAACAAACTTTTGTTTTGAAACTCCTGGAGCCACATTGTCCATTATGGCTATTTTGCTATCGATCAAATCCCACATTGGAGTGTTAACAATACCTGGGCAATAAGAATTTACAGTGATTTTGTCCTTTCCCAACTCTTTGGCGGCAGTTTGAGTCAATGCTTTGACAGCAAATTTGGTTGTGGAATATGCTCCTAAAGGTGGAAGACCTGCATACCCACAAATTGAACAGGCATTGATGATCTTACCACCTGGGTGTTTCAATTCAATGAACTTTTCAGCTGCTGCTTGGATTCCCCATAATACCCCATTTACATTGATACTTTGAAGTCTAATCATATCCTCCTCGGTGGTCTCCAACAAGTGCTTGATGACGGCAATACCAGCATTATTAACAATCACATCAAATGAGCCAAGTTCGGAGTAAGTTTTCTCAACAGCAGCGAAAACATGTTCTCTCTTACTAGTATCACAACCGATAAAGATATACTTTGAATCTGGTGCAACTTTCTTGATCTCACCAATTGTTTCCAAGGCTTTTTTTTCTTGAAATGGCAAGTCTGCCAAAGCGACGTTGAATCCGTCCTTAGCCAACTCAGTGGCGATGGCGGCACCAATCCCTTGAGCCCCACCGGTTACCAAAGCAGTTTTTTGTGTAGTGTTTGATGATAATGCCATTGAAGTTTGTATATGTGTTTAACTTTTGATAGAAGTCTGAACAAATGATATACCACCAATGCACCTTTGATCTTCCTTTTTATAAAGAATCTCGGTGATCATCCATTGGTGTTAGTTGGGTTCTTTAATTTTCAGGTTCAAAGGAACGAAGAATTGTAATACATTGGGGGAATAAGTCGGTATATCGCGGCGTCACTCAATTAGCTACTTTCATTGGTTAACAATAGACTGCCCAATCCAATTCAACTAAAACAAGGTCATTCAATGATTCCGATATACCTCTGAATACTTGCTACTAAATTATAATGTCATCTAGAGTTGTTCCCCACAAAACTCTTCGCTAAGTAATATTTTTTTAATTTGGAATTTTTCAAACGAAAGCGGAGATAACTTAAAATTGTACCTGTTGGCTATACATCTGTACATCCACCACTTCATCTGATTATCATAGTGGTCACTGTATATAACATTAAAGTGCATAGATATACGATTCAAATCCTCTCCTCGTCATAAAATGGGGATCAGCATGCCCTATGGACACAATTGAAAACTTGCTGCTCAAGCTCAATTGTAAGCAGCTGATCTTTTCGAAGTGAATTCTAAGTCGTGCAATGACGATACCTCCAATTTCTAATATCCATAGCTGTATAGCTTCCTTTAAAGCTGTCACAAGAAGAATG
>PPKU02000047.1:0-88649 GCA_003706265.2 Nakazawaea holstii | reverse complement strand
TGAGTGAGAAGCTCAATGTTATTGACAGACACAAAGTACAAAGTTGGAAATATGAAGCACAAAGTTCATTTCAAGGTTTTGTTAGTGTTGATTCAATCATTGTTCGAACTTGAGCTCTTGTGTCTCACTTTGTGTAACTCTACTTTTTATCAAATGAAGCGTTTATATTCAAAAGCCGAGTGTTTGAAAACCTTAAAAATAATTTCAAGAAATTTTTTTTTTCATGCATGCATCCGATGTCTTACCTCTATTTTATTATTCATTCTACCCAAACTTACTAGGGTACTTTTCATACTGAACCCCAACTAAGGATGTGAGACACTATCAATTTTGCTATTATCAAACTATTTTATTCGTTCAATATGCACTTTTTCAGGACAATACAACTGCAGAACGGGATATTCTCCTATTTCAGTAATCCTTACACGCTTATCAGTTTCAAGCAAATGAGCATATTTTAACCCACGTACTTTAATCAAGAGTGAAATAAATGAAAAGATAGAAAGATAATTGAGTTCTGAAGCTACCGTTAGTTGAATATGAAGAATACTTGAACGTCTTTTCCAAGCAGGTATAATTAAGTGTAGCATTACTCTCATAAGTAAAGAAATATAGTAATGTTTGTTGAACAGTTGAGAAAACGAACAGATTGGACTATTTGGACCAAATAGTAATGTTTGTTGAACAATTGAGAAAACTGAGAAATTGGACTATTTGGACCAAATAAGACAAGTCGCTAATGAGTATTAGTAATCCTCATGATTCCCATTATCGCAGTAATACAAATACTACTTGGAGGTTTAATATGAGGTTTTGACATTTCGGGGATTTTTCATTCTCCAGTAGAAATGTATTTTGAAACAAATTACACCTAGTTAAACCTAAAAACGGAAACCCAAAATTCAAGCAGATTGAGAAGCTCGGAGTAATTGCCACATCTTCTCATTTTGGATACGTATCAACAGTGGTTGAGTATGAATCGGTTGATTACAAGAATCTGCAAGGCAAGATTTACGTGTCTCACAAATGTTTTTTTTGGAAAAGTTCATGAAAAGATGCTTGACCTCAGTTTGTAATTATATTGATTTCAATTTTCATTTCAAGACACTCTTACATGAACTCAAGTTAATATCGAATTTGGTCAAAAGACTACTTGAGATTCAGTTACACCTAATTCCGAAATCGTAAGCGATTGTTCGTTTTCAAGTTTCGAGCCATTCGTTGAAAATGGTAAAAGGTAATATGCTCGATGTCCAGGAAAGTGTTTTGTAAGCAAATACCCCCTGTGTGAGAACTTCTTGAAGTTCTCTTTTCAGTTGAACCTATTGGGATTTAGGAGTTGTCTACTTTGAATCATGAGATTGTTCGCATACATCACACGAGTTAGGCCGAATTTTAACCAATTCTGAAAAATCCTCTTTAGTACTTGATGAGGAAGGATTCATACTTATGCCACAATAGGAGATGAGCTCTGGGTGAATGAATTACGCTAGATGTTTTATTGAACTGGACGCATTTTTTTTTTTATCGGGGGTCAACGATTTCCCCTATGTCGGTGAATTATAGCAAAATTAATTGAACTTGTTGTCAACAATTTATAACCACTGCAATTATATCAATGGCTTCGGAAATTAATGAGTATCAACATTCAAGAACAGAAGGCAGAATGCAAGCATGACTCCAAACTCAAGCCGTCTCTTTATCTATAAAAATTCAATATTATTGATGTTCATCATAAAGGGTGTCAAGATGTTCGGATTTGAGTCGTTGATTAAATAAACTGATCTTTACATAGATGCATTCGGAGGTTTTAGTTCAGATTCACTCTCTACTCAAGGATGATAATGGGCACTGTAACTCATCCCAATTTGTTTGTCGTTGACCATCAGAGTTATTTTCAAATATGAGATGGTGATATTGTCTTATCGGCATACTTGCATTTCACAAGCAACTGTTAATAAGTCAATTTTGAAAGAAACGACGATACCAAACTTCAGCCTCTGCTACTGAGTTTTGAGAGATGCACTGGAAGCAAAACAATGGAAAACATCTGAGGGTAATGGATAGTTGGTCACTCTGACGGAAAATTTAATTTTTAGCTTTTACGATTCAAAATACACTCATCTTGTTTGAACTTGAAGTATCGACATTCACTATTATCTTACTAGAAGGACAAATGGTAGTGGGAAGGGTGGCTTTTGTTGTAAATGAGAGTGATGTTGTGAAGTTTTCGTTGGTATTGTGCATGGATGAAAATAAGAGACTTCCAATATTGGGTTAAGGAGGTAGATTGGTGAAAATAGAAAAGGACGAGATTTCACATTTTTGATTTCAAAACTGGGGGAAGCATGGTTGCCTATTATTATATTGAGATTATTGTTCAGAATCAGTAACTATGAGAATCATCATTGAAGGCACAATAAGAAGTCTGTTAGTTGCTTCTCTACAAAACTCTACATAATATCGGACGTTATGTCATATCTCCTTTTGATAAGATAAGATAACCGAAATGGGCTCTGTTTCGAATGTTACATTACAATACAATTTCTTTCAAAGCAGATGTTAAATATAGGGTGCCACTCAATCACGAACCAAAAACTTTTTTAATCCTCACATATTTTTACCTAGTTTATTACGGAGGAGACATGTCTGGATCTGGCCAAGTAAACAAATGTCTAGATGATTTAAGGTGGAAATGAGCATGTGCTAATCTAGTATATAAGTACAATTTTAAATGCCGTTGTGATCTCAGATGTCTCGGCATATAAGAGAAAAAAAGATTAATTAGTTTCAGTGTATATTCCCGGGTTCTGGTCATACATGGGTAGATAGAGAGACAAATGGTCGTTCCGGATCTTGTCCCGAGAAGGTGGTTTCATATTCGGATTTAATAATTGTTGTTTGAGCCGAGTGAAGATATTATTCTGTTTTATGTATAAACACACCAGCTAGATATTATATGTAAAGCGCCGAAGTTCATATGCGACATATCCGATTTATACAAGCTGGAAACGATGATGTTGCAGAAACTTAGAAAGTGCAACTGTATCTATTTGCATGTATATATTCATACGAGATGGAAAAAGATATGGTGATATATGTATGATATGATATGGTGAGAGATGTATGCATATCATCTAATCCATTAATGGCTGTATGGTCCAATTATGCCCACACCAATTGCCAATTGCCACCCATATTGTTTCTTTTTCTTTTTGCCTCTTTTTTTTTTTGGAGCGGTTCACCAGAGGTAAAAGTTTTCAACTGAAGGCTAGACTACTAAACCACTGCATAAACACAAGAGCAACTATACTAGAAACTGTACCCGTACACCTCAGACATAGAAAGAGAGAGGTGTGTATACTTGGTACAGCATGGTAGAGAGTCAGTAACAGTGTCTATATATATGAACAGTACCAAATATAAACATACAATTAGTGAAGTACCTGCCTGCGCTAGTTTAAAGTTGAGCTAAAGAGACAGATGTGGATATGTGGGTGGGTAACAATGTAATGCTGTTGTGTATGGCAGTGGCAGATAGAGCTTAGTGCATAAAAACATGTAATAAAATACAAGGGCGGGCAGCCCCAACAATTTGTGCTTTTTTTTCCCAAATTAAAAAGGAGAGAGAAAGTATATATACAAACAAATGTATTGATATACATCCATTTAATTTAAATTGATATCAGATTCAAATTCAGTTGCCCTCCTGGTGGTGTTTTTATCCTTGTATTGATCAACAGCAGCATCTCCCATCCCCCATCCATTTGTCATATCCATTTCTCTATCCATACATATATTGAAGGTGGTGTTTTTCGTCTTTGTGTCGTGTTAAGAGTCTTGTCACCTTTTTCCTGAAATTTCAATTTTCTATCCTTTCGCCAATGGACTTTAATTACAACTTTTCAGACGCCCAATCTTTGTTGGGTTCCCTTGATACCTCAGATAATGACGGATTCCAGTTGACTTCGAATAATTTATATCAAAATGAAGGTTTTTGGTCAAATAATAACAACGATAACATCAACAACAATGGGAATTATGAGTTGAATAACGTTCATATCAAGAAAGAATACATCTCCCCGGAATCATTCAATAATCATAGCCATATATCTTCTTTATCTCCAAACAACGAAGATGATCAAATCCTCAATGAAATGATTAATTTTGATGATTCGCCAATGGAATTCAAATTTGAAGATAGCGGTACTGACGTTGATAGACAGTTGGATGAGTTGATACAATCATCAACACAAGTACCAACACCTATATCTTCATCGGCTAGTGTCACTGAGTCTCCATCATCATACTCTCAAAAGCCAGACTTTATTCAACCAAATAATCTACAACCATCATCAACAATAACAAAATTTGCAAGTTCAAATAATAGTAAAGTTTCTAAACCGAAAAAGAGCAGATCTTCTCATAATCTGATTGAGAAAAAATATAGAACCAATATCAATTCCAAGATCATGGAATTAAGAGATGCCGTTCCAGCTTTAAGAATTGCTTCAGATGCTAACCAGGCTACAACTATCGATGATTTAGAAGGTTTGACACCTGCTGCAAAATTGAATAAGGCAAGTATATTGACAAAGGCTACAGAATATATTAAACATTTGGAAAATAAAAATGAACTGTTATCGAATGATGTATTTCAATTGAGAAATGTCTTGTCTCAATTTCAACAAATGCTTCCGCAAATCCCACATCATCAGCAGCAACAACAACAACAGTCACAGATTCCATCACAGCAGATACCCCAACAACAACCCCAACAGCAGCAACAACAACAGTATCAAATTACCCCTGTTCATTCTCCTCCACAACTGTCTCAACAGCAACAACAACCACAACAGGTACCACCACCACAACCGATCCATTCTCATTCTCAACAAAGTTTCACCGATCAAGTAAATATGGGCTTGAATGGCTTTGTACCTACCTTGAGTCAAGTTCAAGCTGCTCAATTACAATTGCAAAATATGCAACAGAATCAAGCAGCACCAAGATCACAACATCAACAATCACAAAGTGATGGCGCAATGTCATTTGGTAACAAGGTATTAGTCGGTGGTATGACGGCTTTATTAGGTTCTCAAATGTTTGTCGGTGGTGGTGACGGTAGTGGTTCTGACGGATTCGATTATAAAGGTTTATCATTTATTCCTATCCATAAATTGCTCCCAATATTCAAATCTGATGCTGGACAATTTGTGATACAATTTATGAAATTAATGATGGTTTTATTTGGTGCATATTCCATTTTGGAGCCTATATTATTCATGATCTTATCTAGAATAAATGGGGATGAAAAGGATAAGAAGCCTGTTTATCAACAAGAATCTTCATTTAGTATCCTGAGATCATATTTGGAAGTGTTTTCCATTAAACTGGGGTTCAAAGATTACATTGATGAATTGGACAAAATTTCCCAATTTAATGTATCAGCTTCAAAGACATTGACAAAATGTTTATCAGAGAAAGTGAAGACTTATAACGGATGGAAAAAAGTTTTAATACTTTTTGCTCAAATTGAGAATTTCGCTATACTGGATTCTATTGTTGAAAAGGATAAATTGAAGAGAAATGAGATTGCTTCAACTTTGATTGAATTTAGTTTCACAAAGTTAATATTTGCCAGATTACTCAGCATCAAGTTGGGTTCTTTTTTATCCAGTTTAATCGGTTTAAATAAGACTGTTGATATGACAATGTTGAAAATCATCAAACTTATGAGATTTCTCGATCTCGAATCAATATCTAATCAAAATGCATTACAAATTTACAAATTGGTTGAAACTGAAACCGATTTCATCGATTGTGATGCATTATATGACGATATTTGTGATCTCTTTGCTCTTGGGAAGGAGAATATCGTGAAGAAATTATTATCCTTTTCCAATGAACAAGCAGATAGATCAATCTCATCAAATGCAGTTGTTAGTAATTGTCTCGAGTTGATTGATTGTTCCGAAGATTTATCGATTGTTAATCTTATCATCACAATTAGATGTCAAGAAATTTTGGATCGTAATTTGATCCAATATACTAAATTAATTGCCAGAGAAGAAGATTCTGATGGAAGTAGTAATTCATCGGTTGGAGAAGATGAAACTGATACAGAGTTGGAAACTAAGGAAGAAGTTGTTTCTTCTATTCATAAGGAAATTTGTCAATTTGAAAAATTGATACCTCAAAACTCATTCAGATTGACAAAATTATTCAAATTTTTCAAACTTATAACAAAGCCAAATTTAAAAGAGTTGAATGAAATTGTTGATATAGTTAAGAATGAAGCTTGTGATTTCATTGATTTTAATAACAATGCATCATTGGAAGAGGATGAAGATGACAAAATTGCCACTTCTCAAACTAAGGATTCTCAAATTAACAAGATTATCAAGTTTGCAACAAGAAATAGTGAATTTTCCAAACAACATTTAAATGATTTGACATTGATCAGTGACGAGAATTATTTGTTATTGACTTGTTCATTCATCCTTTATTATAATTCAGTGGGTAAACATGAAGAATGTATTCAATTGAATAGATTCTTAAAGATTAACAATGATTTGTCATTATTATCATTTATTGCATTGTTTGAAACTTCAAATATATTAATCGATGGATTGTTGAAAAAGGAAGAGGCCGTTTTCAAATCAATGGCTGAAATCACAGAGAGTACAGTTGAAGAAAGTGAAGGATCTGATGATGATGGCCTGTCTTCTTCTTCAACTACAATAAATTTAAACTCAACAAAGGTTTTAGAATCAAGATTTAGACAAGTTGAATACAACAAGTCAAATATTGAACAATTGATTTTAAAATCAAGGTTATTAATTTCTCAATCAAATTGCAATTTCAATACTTCAAATCAATTACATAAATTAAATTTGGGTTTGAAAAGTGAAGTTATTGATAAATTGGTTAAAATGGGTAAGAAAATTAATGGTTATGATTGAATAGACATTATTTTTTTTGTTTTTCTACGGATATGGACTCGTTTTGTTTTTTTATTATTGTTCTGACCGCTTGCGATATGAGTGATATCAATCATCCCTCAAAGTGGTTATTTTTGGTTGTTAACATTTTTATTATTTTATTTCAAAGAGGTTGTTTTATGTATGTATTTATTGATTTGTTTTTGCTTTTTGGAATCTGCTGTTGACGTGTGGCCTTCAGACATTTATTTTATATATCACTTCTTAATGGAGGCGGATTCCTAGTATCTAATATTATTCCTAAGGATCTTGATCCTTTTATTATTCCCAGAATGTATAAATAATGGTTATTATTTCCCATCTATAACTATTTAAAGTGAAGAAAAAAAAACCATAATCTAAAATAGTAGAGAAATGTAAACAAAAGATCAGTATCCCACAATGGTATTTCGAAGAAGGAAACAGGATTTACAACCTTCCCTGAACACTTCTATCCTTTGGAAGAATAATGCCGGATCAGAGCCGAAAAGTCGAAAATCCTCTGGGCTCAAATCTATAGTTGACTTCATGACTGTACAACGACAGATCAACATCAAAGATATACGAAAGAGACAACAACAACAACAACAACAACAGATAAAACCAAAACAACAACTGCCCATTACATTAGATCCTGTGAATAGTGATGAATCCAACCACCATTACAAAAACGAGTCGTTATGTTGGCATTTCATGCATTCGGTATTAAACAATGATAAACTATTCATAAGATGTCTTGCATTGATCTTTGTTATCTTCTTGATAATATACATTTTATTCATGCAATTGATACCACTATTAGAGAAATTCTTAGAGTCACTGGTTGTTATTGGGAAATGGTATAGTCTTGGTAATATAACCAACTCCATATTCAACGGTTCAATCTTCAGACTGTTCAGATAGAAGTACAGTGAGATATGATAGCGGGCCCAACAGCCCCTGTCTTGAAGGAAGAAATCTTTACAAGAGAAAAAAATTAAAAAAATCAAATGACACTGTTGTTGTAACAAGCAAACAAGAAATACATCATTAATAATAACACTTGCAATGACCACTGAGCACAAACATTCAGGTTCTGGACCATTACCGGATCAAGTCAGACAATTGTTGCAATCAAACGGGTTTGTCCATTTAGGTACTTCGTATAACGATCTTCCTAATGTGACATTGATGAATTATACATTTATCACAGAGGGCTCAAATTATTACATCTTTTTAACAACACATAAAAACACACAAAAATATGCCAATATCAGTAAGAATAAAAATGTATCCATCTTGGTACATGATTGGACGTTGTCAAAGCAAAAGGCATCGGATGAAGTTTCTGATTCTAATTCCCTTTTGAAATTCTTACACAGTTTGAATCAAAATGAATTGAGTCAAGTGAGTGCTACATTGACCGGTGAAGCTGAGATATTGAGTCCAGATAATGAAAATTTACTGTCTTATAAACAAAAGCATTTGGAAAATAATCCAAATGCAAAGGCATATATAGATGGTGAAGATATTGGGTTCATCTTGGTTAAGATAACGAGTTCAAAAGTTGCTGATAATTTCAACAATGTTGATAAATACGTTTGAATTATACTATTTATGGATTGACTGCTTTTCACTCAATTGTGGACTGTATCAAGTCCCATCCTTCTTCTCGTTACTCGTCGTGTAGGTTTAAATTGTACAGCTTTTGCCTCTCTATATACATTTTGAGCGGAACAAAGAAAAAAAAAATCATTCAGAAAGAAAATTGTAAAAAAACATTCTGTGTGTTTGTTATCTCAAGTTGTAACCATTTATCATCAACATCAACATCAATACCAATAACAATAGCATCATCAATGTCCAGCGCCGAATTTACCGAGAAGGGGATCCAATTGGTGAAGAAGGCAATCGAAGCTGATAGTGCATCGCGATATGAAGAAGCGTATAATTTATATTATAGTGCTTTAGATTATTTGATGTTGGGAATGAAATATGAAAAAAATCCAAATACAAAGAAGATGTTAAGCTCAAGATTCACCGATTATCTATCAAGAGCTGAACAGTTGAAAGAGCATTTGGAAAAGCAAAAGCAAACCACTCAAGAAGTGCAAAATACAAATGGTGCCACTAATGCTCAAAAGACTAATAATAATGGTGGTGGATCAGGCGGTAATGATGACGATGACGCAGAGACCAAGAGGTTAAGAGGCGCATTAAGTGGATCTATCGTTTCAGAGAAACCAAATGTGAAATGGGAAGATATCGCAGGGTTGGAAGGTGCTAAAGAAGCTTTAAAAGAAGCTGTGATATTACCTGTCAAATTTCCTCATTTGTTTACTGGAAAGAGGAAACCAACTTCAGGTATATTATTATATGGACCACCAGGTACTGGTAAGTCATACTTAGCTAAAGCAGTGGCTACTGAGGCAAATTCCACGTTTTTTTCAGTGTCGTCATCGGATTTAGTATCTAAATGGCAGGGTGAATCCGAGAGATTAGTGAAACAATTGTTCAATATGGCTAGAGAAAATAGACCTTCAATTATATTCATCGATGAAGTTGATGCCATATGTTCTGCAAGAGGTGCTGAAGATTCCGAGTCTTCTCGTAGAATTAAGACTGAAATATTGGTACAAATGCAAGGTGTTGGTAATGATGCACAGGGAGTATTAGTCTTGGGTGCTACTAATTTACCTTGGAATATAGATAGTGCTGTAAGAAGAAGATTTGAAAAGAGAATTTATATCCCATTGCCTGAACTTGAAGCAAGAAAGGAATTATTCAAATTGAACATTGGTACTACCCCTTGTTCTTTACAACAAGAAGATTATAAATTATTGGCAGAAATGACGGAAGGTTATTCCGGTTCTGATGTTGCCGTTGCCGTGAGAGAGGCGTTGATGCAACCGATTAGAAAGATTCAAAATGCAACTCATTTCAAAAAAATTGAAGTATCATTGGAAGATGGATCGGTAAAGACTAAATATACTCCATGTTCCCCTGGTGATCCGGAACTGGAGGAAATTAATTGGATGAATCTCGAGAGTGATGAATTACAAGAACCAGAATTGACACTAAAAGATTTCATAAAAGCTGTCAAGGCAACAAGACCTACTGTGAATCAAGACGATATACAAAAGCAGGTTGATTTTACAAACGATTTTGGTCAAGAAGGTGGATGATTCATTGTTTTTCTCTATGTACTCTTTTTGTTTTTGTTTAATTGTGTTACTATTACATCTGCTAAAGACATAAATGCTAAAATCATACTGATAAAGAAAAGTGTTGTGTAAATATCATACATCAATGAGTAAATCTAAAACAAATTCTGGAACTAGACCAAGGCAGATCCCACACATCGGCAATTTTCTCAATTGGAACATCGATGTAATCACCAACGATATCACCATTGGCTAACAATTCCGTACACTGTTTGAAAATCTTTGCCATTTGCATCAATGTCAATGGACCAAATCCACTGCCTAACAATTGAAAATTAAAAGCTCTTAATGCCAGCGCTGGTACTTCAACTGTAGCTACTCCTGAAGATTGACCAATCTGTACCCAATATAACGGCCTTGTTGGATCAATCCGACTTTTCAAAGCAGAGTTCATGATCTTCGTAGCTGGTGGACCGTACAAGTAATCCAACACGACATCAACTTCTGATAATTCTTTACTTTGGATGATATCTTGCTCTGTGTTATCCAATGATATAACTGTATCCAATAATGGTTCTTTCAATTTCAAATTCTTTAATGCTTCAGAGCTTCTGCCAATTCCAATCACTTTGGAAGCTCCATATATCTTCTTTGCGGATTGAATAGCAAGTTGTCCAGCTGTACCAGTGACTCCCAAGATTGCAATAACAGACCCTGGTTTCAAATCGGGAATTCTACCACTGATGGCAAATAAAGATGACATTAATCCATTGACCAATGCAGCGACTCTAGAAATCGCCTCCTCTGAGCTCACACCTTTGGGGAAGGGGACTACTGCTCTCTTGTCAATATTTATATATTGTGCACAGGATCCGAATTCAGGTTTAGCAGAGGCGAAAAAAACCAACTCATCAGTGCCATTGATATAACCGACTCCATCGACTCCAATTGGCACTTGTGAAGTTGTTTCCGGGTCCAATGAGTAATGTTGACCTAAAGCTCGTGCTTTCACTAATCGATGGAAACCGGATGCCAATACTTTTACCGTGATTTCATCCGGTGTTGGAGCTCGAAATGGAATATCGGTGTATATTGGCACAGAACTGTTTTGTGGGACTACGACTGCTTTTACCGTCTTGGACATTGCTCTTGTTTCAGTTGCTCACTTGTATGATTGGGATCACAATTGATTAAAAAGCCATCAACAGCATCCGGTACATCATCATAATATAAAAATCATATCGATCCAGGCGCAAAAATTCCATATTCGGAAATGCTCAAAGGGTTCTCTCATTTCCGCTTCTGTGTGATAAGCATTTATTTAGACTAAAGAAGTAATTCGAGGGCTGTAGAGTTATGGCTTTTAGAGTTATCAAGGAGGAGCTTGCAAGAATAAGATGAGTTAATCTCATCTTTACATTTTAAATTAAGATCCTCTATAAGGGACCGGAATGCCAACAACAGGGTGTCTGCTCATTGCTCTACAATGAATGTTTATTCGTCTTTTCAAACGAACGATACATTGACCGGAGGAGGTTGAAATATAACAATAAAGCTCTTTTCTAGCAATAAGTTCAAGTAACCTTACGATACTAGCCTTTCGATAGAAGGGAAGATATAAAGGGAAAGAGAACCTAAAATGTTTTACGATTTGAGATCTAAGATGGTTGTCACTAATGTCAAAAATGTAAAATCCATATACAATCGTCAGACTTAATGCAAAAAATTCAGGAAGCAGTTGCTACTGTAGAAGACACAAGAATCCTCTTCAAAGTAATCTATTCATCTTGAAAGCCAAATTCTTCAAGAAAAAATTAATATGGTTGAAATCTCAATTGATGGGTCATTAACTGGCGGATATGTTTTTTGTTCTTTCGTTGTTAGGAGCACTTCATAATTTTATTGATTGCATTTTACGATACATATGTTTTGTATTTTTTTTTTTAGAAGCGATGTGCTAATTGTTCAGCTAATGTATATTGACAAAGAGTACAGTCTAGCGGAGTATGCAGCTTTCTGATCGCATCATATCATATCATATCATATCATATCATAGCATGTCATACTGTTTGTATCTCGATTAATGAACCCTTTTCGTCAATTTTATAATGTTACTATCTATCATCAAACGAGTGACTCGCATATGCCGTCTCTACAATCAACCATTTTCTTACTGTTTGAACCGGTCCTTTAAGGATAAATTTACGGTCATGCAATAGAAGGGATCGATGGGACAGCAGAACAAAAATTGTGAATTAAAAAGTTAAAACAGATTCTGCCACCTAATTTTGTGCACTCTTTAATAACATCTTTGCTCTGTTTGCAAATTCGATATAAAAGGAGCATCACACTCTCAAGAAACCGACATAAGCAAACAATTTCAGCTGAAAGAAAATATGGAAAACGATTCACATCCAGATTCATGCAAGGTCTCAACTGAGATACACCAAGAGATCATCGAACAGGAATCAGATGGAGCTATCAGCAAAGTCACAAACAACAGAATAGAAATGAGACAGGCAATTGAACCAAATACCCACCTCGAAACAATTTCCTCACAAGGGCTGGTTCTTGAGTTGAGAGTGTCTAAAGAGGCAGTTGCTCAAATAAACGAGTCATTACAAGATCTTGCAAGTGCTATGCTGACATCATCACAACGTCTTGAGGATTGTATCAACTCAAGTAACCAAATATTCACCCGTATTGAGGATTCCATCAACTCAAGTAACCAGATACTCGCCCATCTTGCGCAAACATTAAGCCATCTTGACGAATCTATCAACTCAAGAAATCAAATCCATCTTGAGGATTCCATCAACTCAAGAAACCAAACTTCAACAAATCTGGTGTACTCATTCAACTCAAGGAACCAACCTTCAACAAATCTGGAGTATTCTATGCTGTCATTTGTCATTTCAATAAAGCAAACATTAACACATCTCGAGGATTCTATCAACACAATAGACCAGACATCAACAGATCTTGGGAAATCCATACCGTCATCCGTCGACTCGATAGTACAAACATTAAAACATCTTGATTATTCTATGCTGTCATCTGTCAGCTCAATAAAGCAAACATTAACACATCTTAAGTATTTTGTGCCTACATCTGTCAAATCAACAAAAAGATCAATTCAGCGGATTTATATGAACTCAATAATCCAAACACTAATAACTCTTCAGTTCAATATGCTGTCATCAGTCAACTCAATAAAATCAACATTAACAGATCTCGAGTATTTCACAAACCAAAGTGCTCAACAGTATCGTATGCTTTCATATGTCAACAGAATAAACCAAGAATTAACAAGCCTTCAATATGAAATTCTGTATTCTGTAAACTCAATAAATGAAGATTTACAAAAACTCGGGGAATCAATCAGTGAAGAATAAGAGAGAGAGTTGGAGTTTTAGCAAGAGAACAACAGTAATTTATCTGATTATATCTTTCTCTTCTTTTATTTTTTATTTCTTGCACCATTTCTTTCATTTCACCATTTTCTGATTATATAGATGAACAAATAAAATGCCAATGATACCTAAAATCTTTCCACAGACAACACTCGTTGCTTGTAAAATAAACATGGAGAATAAAGAGATGAAAGGTTACAGACCTCTTTTGAACCATTGTACATACTTACACTACTTTTATTCATATATATCATCAAATATTTGCACCACACCCTTTCCTTCTACTTGAGGTGCGGTTATAGATATTTATTGCTGGAGTTGTAGATCATCAGTTTGAATAGGCCAAACACAGTACTATTCTTAGCATATACAATATCATATTATCTACTCATCGTTTTGATAGCTATGTTCGCTGTTCAGTTTATTTACTCATCATTGTTGAAAAGTTTCCATTTCAATGAGATCTACACAGCACCAAGGTTCAGTATTTTAAAAATCATTAGCTTAATCCATGTAGCTTTTGACTGGAACGTTCTGGTAGCAAACCATCACTCTGGAGTACAACCAGTTCCTCATTGGAGATGGGTATGAACGATTTCAATCTATAGTCTGCACAAAAATGTAGTAGATTCAAGTATCAATAAGTATACACGATCAGAGGAAGTTTCTTAATGACATTCAGCAAAATTTGGATAGTGAGATCCATTTCAGTGAGTAGATTGGTCGCGTACAAGAATCTAGACGAACTCGAAACCTCTTACACATCATCACAGACATAGTGTTGTTTCTATAGATCTCATGAATTAGAACCGAGACAACTTCTCAACTGATAGAAGAGATATCCTCTTTAATCATGACTTCGTCAATTGAAAGGATTTAAAATACGTTTTGCGAATGAAAAACGGTGCACTAAAAAACTTCAGCCTCACCGACGTTCACTTGACAGCGTTTATATCCATAACTACAAAAGAAAAAACCAGACAAACTGATCTTCCCCATAGAAGTCCATAAGGGAAGAAGACTCAGAACAAACTGCCCGTCAAGGAGAGACCCGGATGGTGGGTTCAAGCAGTACTCTGTGAGCTCAAGATGCAATAGCGGTTACTCTCACCAGATTTCTCTTGTGTTGTGTTGACAAACAAACAGAAAACATTGAAAAAAAAAATACACACTTCACAGAAAAGAAAAAAAATATCGAAAAATCAAGCGTAGAGAAGAGTGTTTGTTGACCATCACGTACAAGAAACATACAAACATCGACTCCATTCTTGATAGAAAGAACCCCAGGTCAACTTGAGTCACCATAAATACCGACCTGCCTTGAAAAATTGATGGATTGTGTCCTTGAATTTCAATAATAACAAATTATTTTTATCAGGCTTGAATATATCATACTTTGTCTATTTAGCACCAACATTAGACATATTTGGCTGGTAAATCACTGAGGGCCGTCAATTTTTATTCAAAATAAGTTTCATTTGAACTGGCTTCAAATCTGTTATATCTTCAATATCATTGACGATAAGAATCGGGTTATTTCAACAATTGTCGTTTTTTCTCAAGTCATCACAAGCTACAATCTTTCAAAATAATAACGACAATATACTGCTACGAAGATGAACTCGAGATTAGAAACATTTATATCAAATGACCCTGAAAAGTTGTTGAAGTTGACCAAGAGGTTGTTCGATAAAGGGTTTTTCAATTGTTATTTGACGTCACATCAATTCAATTTGTTGAATTTAATACTATATAGTCCAGTGATAACAGACGCGGGACAAAGGTTGATACTATGGCGAGAATTTATGAATGGAAACGTGTCCCTTGATTTTTACGTTGATAATGAAAAGTCCGCGAAGGATGTCGACGATCAACATGTTTCCGATGAGAGTACCAATTCAAATGGTAAATATAAAAACAACACAAATAATGATAACGATAATAAGCAAGAAGAGGACGATGAAATTGATTTGAACTTGAAAAAGGGATTGACTTCTTCAAGAAGTTTGCTGTCCAAGATTCGGTACTTGCTATGGGAACAACTGTTGGATTATTATTATTTATCAGAAAGTAACGAGAAGGACGCCCAAAATGAATATGAAATTCTTGAAATTGACGACGATGATCAACTTAACGGTGGTTTACATTTGAATGGAGGTCTGAACGATTCCTCGGTCAAAAGTAAACCTGCAAAAGTTAGAGGGGAGGAAGACGATTACGACGACGACGACGATTACGACGAAGAAGATAAAGAAGAGGTTGTTAAAGATGATCTGGATACTAACGGCACCTCTGTCAACAGCGATGAAGAAGGTGTTGATTCCAAGAAAAATGGAACCGTATTGAAATACAATTCTAGTGGAGAATTGGAACTTGACGTTCCTGTGGGGACTATAACTGCCCCTGCTGCTTATCCATTGGTCAAAGATGAGTCGATAGATAAAATCAATATTGCACCCAGTTTGTTGGGACCTTCTTCGGTTATTGAATCCGATTTTGAAAAGAGGAATGAGCTCAAATTGATCAAGAATTTCAATAGAGTGTATCACAGTTTTGAAAATGACCAGAAGAATTTTGTCAAAAGAAGAAAACTAGAGGCTAGTGATAAGAAATTGGCTTCAATAAGCAATGACGAAAACGGTGGACATTCAGACCCTGATAGTAATGATAATACTGCTGACCATGTCAACAAACTCATAAGTTTTGGCGGAGCTGCTAATTTATCTTTGAAAAATTTGTTAAGTAAAATTGACCAGAGTCGTGATAAATTACTGTTGTCGGATCTTGAATTGAGAAATTTAATTCTTGATGTTCGTAAGAACCGGTCCAAATGGGCAAGCGATGATAAGATCGGACAGGAGGAATTATATGAAGCATGTGAAAGAGTGGTGTTAGAACTACGTGGTTATACTGAACATTCAACTGCATTCTTAAACAAAGTTTCCAAAAGAGAAGCTCCAAATTACTATCAGGTCATAAAGCATCCAATGGACTTGAACACAGTTATGAAAAAATTGAAGTCGTTCCAATATAAGAAAAAGCAAGAGTTTGTTGATGATTTGATGTTGATTTGGAAGAATTGTTTGACATATAACTCTGATCCAAGTCATTTCATAAGGGCTCATGCCATTGCAATGCAAAAGAAAACTATGAGTTTAGCTCCGTTGATACCAGATATTACCATCAGAGATAGAGCAGAAGTGGAAAAAGAAGAAGCTGAACTACACAAAGACGATGAAAAAGAGGTTGACGAACCACGCAATTCGAAAGCCACAAGAGGTGGTGTTAGCTCTACTCAGAAAGGTGGTAAACTGCCCAAGAAAGGAAAGAAAAGAGCTTTTGAAAGTGATGTGGTGGAAACTCCCGTCGATAGCGTCAATGAAACAGGTCTGGAGAATACACCTGTTCCTCTGCAGGATTCTATTGCTGAATTGTCAGACCAGCCTGTTGAAGAGGAAAATGCTAAGAAAGATGTGTCTTTTAATGGGGTTGACACTAACGCCCTGACCGATGGAACTCCTGGGCCACAACAACTGGCCGACGAAAATGAAGAAGAAGAAGAGGACAATGATCAACAACATCAAGTTGGTGACGATGACAACGGAGCAGAAGATGAAGATTTGGAATTTTTGACTTGGTCTAACTTAACTTCGAATGCGCGTTTCAAAATATGTTCCGATAGATCTGAATTATTCAAAGGCAATAAACTTCAGGCGGACCACCAAGCCTTATTGAGAAGTGTGGGCCAAATGTCAAATTTCAGTAATTACTTGGGTGACGAAGAAGGCATCATTTTCAACAGCAGTAAACTTGATTTTCTTGACAGGAACGAACGCGATGATCCTTATATGATAGAGTATGATGTTACAGGTGGTATTCCATCAATTCCATATCTGGGAGTGAGCTTTGAAGCTGAGGAAAAAGAAGAAAATGAGTTAGTCTCAAATTTTTTGAGTAATGGTCAAAGTACTGATGATTTGGAACCATCGAAGTTTGTGCCAAATCCAAACGGTTTGAACAAACATTTTGAAGAAAATATCTCCATGATGCAAGAAATAAGAAAGATTTGTTTCAAGATCTCACTTATAAGACAAATGCAAAGTCAAGCTTTTGTACATCATACCCAAATGAAACCCCCTGAAATAGAAGCGATCAGAGAAGTTGACATTGATCCAATATCAAGATTAGAAAACAAAGATTTCCTCAATAGAGATGTATGTTATAGTGCTTTGAAAAGAAATGTATCTAAAATTTTGATGTCTAATGGTTTCGAAACTGCTGATCCATGGTGTGTCGATGTCATGACTCAAATGGCTGAGGATTATATGGGAAATTTGATAAAATCTGTAAAGTTGCATACTGAGTCTCAATCCATCAACAAGATTGGGGAGAATCTGTTGACAACCAGTCAAGTATTGTCATTATCCTTGGTAGAAAATGGTATACAAAAGCCTGATACCCTTCATACATATGTGCGGGAAAACATTTACAAGCAAACGACAAAGTTGAAAGACATAAGGGCCAAATTGGCTGGTTTGTTGAAAGATTTGTTGAGACCTGGATTTCTGGAGAATTTGAATGAAAAGGCATTCACTGAAGATAGTGATCAGTACTTGACCGGAGATTTTGCTAATGAAATCGGTGATGATTTCTTTGGATTCAGAGAATTAGGGTTAGATAAGGAATTTGGATTGTTGAGTCAAACTATTCCTCTTCATTTGTTGCATGCTCGTTTGCATAACTATCATATGACAGAGGGTCAACCGGCAACTGCCATCAGATATGAAGATATTGTTGCGTTGGAGTACAGTCCATTAACTGCAAAGGATGTTCCTAAGCAAATCGGCTTATTGGTGCCATTCTATGATTCATTAGTTGAGAAATCGAAACACTTCTACCTGAAATTGAAGAAGAAGGAAGAAGAAGAAAATCCTGATAAAATATCACCACCGGACGATGAGGTTGTCAAATTGGTTGAAGATGAAGAGTTACCAAACAAGCAAAGAAACAATAGACCAAGGGTTCCTCCTACTGGTAAGATTCCAGGTGTAAAGAAGAAACTAATTGAATCAAGTTTTTTCTTGACTAAGAGTCCAGAACCCTCTAATAATCAGATTAAAGACGAGTCTATTGAAGAATTGAATGACACATCTGGTTTTGAGTCAAAAGACGATTTCACTAACGGGTTGGCATTTCCCTTGAATGGTGCCCAAGTTGTTTAGTTCAACAAAGAAACACCACTCTTATCATCATCTACGTCAAAAGCTTTTTGGCTGATAACACTAATAATATTTTTTTTTGATACATATATTTATTTCGTTTCATATCCATTGTGTAATTATCAACTTAACTTGTAACATTAGACTATGTTCATATATTTGTATTCTGTTTATCATTATGTAGCTATCTTAAAAAGTTTCCTCTGTCTGGGGTAACGAACCTCTAAATCTGACACCGTTAAACACAATAAAATTCCCGACAAGAATTTCATCTCGAGTGACATCCGTACCATACCACTCCCAATCAGCATTTTCACCCTCTCTGAGTGCCTCCAATCCAAAAGTTACAGAGGATCCAGCCTCTCCATTGAAAAAGATTTCAACATTATCAATGAACACACCGTTCAAGTCGTACAACTTTGTAACATATACGAAACTATCTTTCAAGCCAATCTGTCCAGGTGAGGGTCTCATTGAGAACATTGCTGCTGAATCCGGTTGTTCCACAAATCCCTTAGACACGTACCCGGGAACTTTGAATTGTCCGGTGGTGATTGCGTTTACAAATGACATTCTGATGGAATCTCTTAAAAGATCAAGATCAAATGGTTTCATCCTATTTGTAATCATGACTGTCGTATCATACTTCAGCTTCAAAGCACCGATGAAAATGTTAAACCCTAATGGTATTAGCTTGTAGTCTATCAAATTTAGCCTTTGTGGGATTTTTTCATCCTTTTGTTTGACGAGTTGGCATGGCAATTCATATACATTTTTCTGTTTGGGTTGAAACAATTCCAAATCACATAGCTCAGGAAGTAATATAACCACTTGATATTGACATGTCTTCCACTCGGAAACGCTTTCGATGACGGGCTTTGTTATACCTCTTCCACATTTGTAATGTACAAATGTTGATCTAGGCTTTCTCGTAATATCACATATTGAACCATCGCCTATCAATTGGGAAACATATGAGCTACCCTTACCTCCCATTCCATCACTTCTAACGATCTCAAAGTCATCATCCCTTTTGTTTGGTGAATCTTTTCCAAGCATATACGATGGTGCCTTTGAATCCTTGCCATTTCCCTCATTTACATAATGGAATTGAGTAAATTCTTTGTTGAAGCAAAATTCATAAGCCCAATAGCCTGAACCATACAAGGCACAAAAGTTCTCTGATGCATATTTATTCTGGAGGGATCTTAATCTCTCAGCAATCTCCACCTGCTCCTGTCGCCTGAGTTCGTTCAATTTACTATCATCCATCAAATACAGGGGATCACTCATCTTAATTCCTTCTTCAAGTGTTGTTGTGTAATTGACTGTTGGCACCAGACACAAATATTCAAAATCGCCAAAGTTCATAAGCTCGTAAGAATTATTCAAGTTTGGTTGATCTTTGACCAACAGCAATGCCTCCACTTGCGAAATCAGATTACGATCATCATAGAGTATTTGATACTTTTTTTATTCGTTAGTATTCATTAATTGATTTTCAATCTCAATTCATTTTGTTAACATACGCTTGGTGACAGTTCATCCCATGATTTAGCCCCACTAGTAAAACACAGCAGTACACTCGCTAGTAGTATCGTTCTTATCATCGTTCATACAGTATTCGTTGTCTTCTCTTAATTTTTCTTTATGTGACATTTTTTTTTTGTCTTCTGCAATTCAAAAAACAAAAACTGCTCACAACTAAGGATACTACTGTTTTTTGAACTACAAATTGTATCACGGCCACCATGTTCTCGCCACTAGCATCTATCGGCTTGTTGACAGTACTACTGCTCCAGGCTTTTTGCTTGGTATCATTCCCATTGCAGAAAGACATCAATCATACTTTAATATTATCATCTTTGGAAAGTGAACTGGTGAAGGAGTATGCCCAATTGGCATACACAGACAAATCTTGGAAGGTTTTCCCTGTGGCAGGCGACGATATAGACTACACTCAAACATATTGTATTGGACTCAAATCAATTCCAGCTCTGAGGTGCATCAACTACAAGAGAATAACACCCGATCTGGACATCTGGATTTACGTTGATGAAAATGATGACATCCAACAAATCTCTGTCTCAAGCTCCGATGGTGATAAGGTGAAGACTGGACCAAGGTTGTCGGTGAAGAGGGCAAGCCGAGGAGCTGTCCCTAAGGCTAATCAAAAGACAGTGAAAACGGTTGAAGATGGTACGACGACGTTCGAAGAGGAGGAGGAAGAAGCTGATGACAAGTCTTTTGTCCAAAAGTACTGGATGTACATGGTGCCACCTTTAGTGATGTTCTTGATCGTCACCGATAGTGGTTCACGTCAGTAGAGAACAGTTTATAGTTACAACCAAAAAAGGAACCTTCCCACAATGTAAGTCGTTCTTGTATTTACACGCAGTCGCATAGTTAAGCTCCCGCGTAAATCTCATCATCCTTACCTTTTCATCAAAATCGAGAAAAATTTTGTGAAAAAAAAAATTTTGGTTGAAGAGAAGAACAAAGGAAGCACCAAAGATTTTATCATATCCAGACTTGGTGTTTTAGATAGTAACAGATATCTATTTAGTCATACAGATAACCAGTTTGCAAGACAATGTCACGTTTCTTTGCAACTAAAGCTGTCACATCGGATTCGGGCTCTGAGTTTTCATCAAGTGATGAAGAATTATTGAGTTCATCAGAAGAAGAATTATTGTCCTCTTCTGAAGATGAAAATGAAGCTGAATCAAACGCTGAATCTGACGATGACGATGACGACTCAATTTTCAATTCTGATTCTGATGGAGGCCTCTCTTCAGACGATGATGATGACGGGCCAAGAGGAGCTTCATACTTTTTGAAAAAGTCAACCATCAAGGATTCAGATGATGAAAGTGATGACGAAGGAAGGAAAGTTGTTAGAAGTGCCAAAGACAAGTTATTGGACGATATCGAAAACGGAATAGCAGCAATTGCAAACTACACTCAAATCAATAGCTGGACACAGATCTTAACAGAATTTGACAGCTTGCACAAAGTATTGCCAAAAGCTCAAAAGCAACACATCAGTATTCCAATATCATATATTAAAGCCATTGCAGATTTAGATACATCTATACAAGAACAAGACAAAGACGCAGAAAGCAAAAAGAAATTGAATGCTTCCACTGCTAAATCTTTCAACACTTTGAAACAAAGAGTCAAGAAACAAATAAGAGAGTTTCAAAATAAAATTGATGAATACCGTTCCGATCCTGAAGGATTCGGTACTAAGAAAGACGATGAGGAAGCTGACGCTGATGTCAAGGAGCTTGCTGCTATAACTCAAAGAAAGACCAGAGTTGGTGTTTCAGCCGAATCAGAAGCAATCTTTGAAACTTTACGTCTGATCCAAGAGTCTCGTGGTAAGAAGAACGTTGATAAACATGAACAAATCAAGCAATTGGAAGAGTCTTTGACTCTTACTCAATCTCCATTTGAATTGATATCAATATATTTGAATTTGATTCCCCTGAGATTTGATCTTTTTGCCAATGTTTCATATATGCCAGTTGACCAATGGAAGATTGTCTATGATAAAATTTCTGTTTTCTTTGACATCTTGGAAGAAAATCAATCAACTTACCGTGTTTTAGAAACTGCTAAGGCCACCGATGATATTGACATCCAACCAACACCAAATGCTGAAGGTGTAAGAGAAATTCTTGGTTCAGTTGCATCTCTTGTTGAAAGATTGGACGATGAATTAACCAAATCTTTACAAGCCATTGACCCTCACTCAACTGAATACATTGAAAGATTAAAAGACGATAGTAAAATATATGATTTAATTATTAGATGTCAGTTATACTGTGAGAGTGCCATCCCAAAAGCTCAATACTCCGAAAAGGCTGGTGAACAATTGGCTAGAGTAGTGTTGAGAAGAGTAGAACATATATATTACAAACCAGTCAGCTTAATCATCTCCACAGAGAACACTACATGGAACAAATTGGCTTCAAGAAACTCATCCATATATGGCAAGTTTGAATCTTCAACCGGTGATGAATCTTCATATAAATCATATTCAAACGCGTTATTGGATGCCTTGTGTTCAATTTTGTACACACAATCAAACTCCATTTTCCGTAAAAAGGCCATGTTATGTCACATTTACTATTATGCATTTAACGATGAATTTTACAAAGCACGTGACATGTTCTTGATGTCTCATTTGCAATCAACTATTGCATCTTCAGATCCAACATTGCAAGTCTTGTTCAATAGATCTTTGGTTCAATTAGGTTTATGTGCCTTCCGTTCCGGTTTGATTGGTGAGTCTCATCAATTATTACAAGAAATTGCCACTTCAACAAGATCAAAAGAATTGTTAGGACAAAGTGGTCAAAGATATCAACAACAACAATCATTGGCAGATAAACAGCGTTTATTGCCATTCCATATGCATATTAATTTGGAATTGTTAGAATGTTGTTTCTTGACTGCTTCTTTGTTGTTGGAAGTTCCATTACTCGCTGCTACATCTAAGAATGAACAACAAAAGCAACATAATGCCGCAAAGACATTCAAAAGAGCTTTGGAATATCATGACAGACAATTTTTCCAAGGTCCACCAGAAAGTACCAAAGACTATGTCATGCATGCTGCTAAGGCTTTACAAAGAGGTGATTGGTTGAAAGCAAGTGAATTGCTTAAATCTATCAAGATTTGGAACTTGTTCAACAAAGTTGACGAATTGAAAGAAATGTTGACCTCCAAACTTCAAACTGAAGGTTTAAGAACATATTTGATCACATACAAGAGTCATTATGAGAAATTGTCAATAGTTCAATTATCAAAGGTTTTTGAAATCTCTGAACAAAAGGTAAATTCTGTTGTTTCAAAGATGATTTTTGAAGAAGAGATAAGTGCTGCTTTAGATCAAAAGACAAACTCAATCATTTTCATGCAAGGTGTCGAAGTCAGCAAATTACAAGAGTTGGCCGTTCTGTTAGCTGAAAGAGCAAATCAATTGGCTGAACGTAATGAAAGATTAGCTGCTGGTGGTCATCAAAACAACACTTTATCAAATCATCAACCTCAACAATCTAACAACTCCCAACAGCACAATCACAACAATCATAACAACCATAACATAAAGTTTGCACCAGTCACTGGTTCTTTGCAATCGGCTCCTGGAACGATATCGGGAGGTGCTTTGAATGGTATGGATAGAAGACAAAGGAAAAATCAAAATAGAAAATGATTCATTAACAATTTGTTTATGAGCTAAATAGAATTTCACGTGATCTTTATTTCGTATAATAGGTGTACATTCACACGTTTCAGCAGTTTCTTTCAATCGAATCACTTTTGTTTTATAAATCCATAATCATCAATTATTTGTGATCTCTGTTAAAAGCGTAACAATCTTTTGTAACCCGCAAAGTCACATGACGAACAGTCACGTGGTCTTTATCTTGAGATAATGTAATTCTTTTTTTTCATAACAAGTTCTATAGTAAAATGCTTTTTACATACTTTATAAAAATAGGTGCTCATAACGGCAAACTATAAAAATGTTATTAACTGAAAGATTGAACACTGTCGTTGAATCAGCCAATTGTGAGACGATACGTAAGATAAATTTTGAGGCAATATCGATATCTGACACGACATGTAAGGTTATCGGCTTTAATTCTGTCTTTCATCACGAAGAAAGGATTTTCCTCTTTCATTCATGTTTAACAAATAATAAACAATTTTTTTGTAGAAGTGAACATGTCAAACTTTGAGGACCTTACTCACTAAAGACAACAAGATAATCTGGCCGTTTCTATCATTTTATCTGATTTGCAGTAGAGTATTACTGACTTCTCAACTCGGCATCTTGTTCCTTAAGTGTTACGAATTATCGCTTTCGAAATTACACAAGTCATCTTTAATTCACGTAGGGTGGGAGGAGGATCACATACAAAGTGTGGTGAACTAATGGTTAC
Organism: Nakazawaea holstii; assembly: GCA_003706265.2. Taxonomy (NCBI): domain Eukaryota; kingdom Fungi; phylum Ascomycota; class Pichiomycetes; order Alaninales; family Pachysolenaceae; genus Nakazawaea; species Nakazawaea holstii. The sequence continues at coordinate 63,934 of PPKU02000047.1, read as the reverse complement.
GGCATAACTTACAAACATATTGAATGATGTTCAGGTGAAGAGAGAAATCCAATTGAGAATTCTCAGAAAATAGGGGTTGATAATGGAAACTTGATGTGTATGCTGGGAAATAGGAAACTCGTTGGTTTCACCCGTATTCGAAAAAGACTTTGAGGACTTAAATATTTTTATGTTTCCGTTCAGTTAATTCCGTTTTGAGTATCCTTCCTGTAATGGTTCAATGTGTTGTATATTGTACTGGTGATGATCTCCTATCATCACAATGCCCTTCGAAGAAAAACAAATAGAAGAAAGAAAAAAATAAAAATACAATTTTAGACCCATCAAATTAAAAGATATCGCGGTTTTTGACAATCGAGGACTACAGTCATGAAGTCTTTTATGAAGTCCCATAGGAAGTCTGGCTCGAATCCTGTGGAGCAGGATATGAAGCCACCTGCCACCCCGAAGCTCAATCACAGTGCCTCAGCGTTCAATTTGAGGCAAAGGACACCAACTTCTTCACCCACATTATACAATTCATCAGCGTTCACAACATCTCCATTGCCTCCTCCTCCTCCTGTGCCTTTCAGTTATAAGCCAGTGAGCCCAGTATCATCTTCTTCCCCTGTTCACTCATCAGATCAAACAAATAATAATAGCAAGAGATCGATACTCAAGGGTCTTTTGAAGCATAAAAGTTCAAAGAGTTCACTCAATGCATCAGCATCAAATCCAAGCTCACCGATAGTGGCAAGTAAAAGCTTTGTAACGTTTTCAGATTCAAGTCTTACGTTACCTTCACAAACTCCGGAGTTTGTGGTGGACAGGCCCAATGTTTCCTATTTGAATATCATTGATGAAGAGAAGCACTCTACACGGCAAAAAATGTCTCAAATTAACGATTCCCCAAATTCCAATTTAATGGACGCATCGAAGAACGAGCTATCTCTCGAAAGCGAACTGAAAGTTCAAACAATTGAGCCTTCAAATGAGTTTGTGCGAGCTCAATTAAGTATATTGGACTCGATGGACTCGAACAGCATCAACAAGTCGCAATACTCATTTCAAAGTTCAGGAGTGGGGAATGACGCTGCAGAGATCAAAGAATCTGATAATCATAGTCAGCACTCATCGGAATCTTCCGAGTTCTCTTTCGAGGCCAACAGAACTTATGGAAGAAGTACATCTATCAAATATTATAAAAAACAAGAAGAGTTGGAGAAGGAAGCTGCCCATGCATTTGAAAGAAGATTCATTGATGAATTCATAGGCGAAGATGTAGATGTAACAGATTTGCACGATGATCTCAACTATGATGATTCAGACCTGGAAGATGATACGGAAAATTTATTCCAAAGAAAGTTATTCTCCAGTGATGAGGAAGATGCAGTTGAAACAAATACAATGGAAGAGAACATCGATTATGATAGTGACGAATATTTGGATGAAGTTAATGATGGCCTTAGTGATTATGAGCTGATTGGTGGAGAAGTGACCGAATATAAATTAGAAGATGAGGAGTCGATAGTGACAAGCTCAGACCGATCCGAAGAAGGTCAAACGGTGGAACCGACCCAGTCCCAGCAGACATCAACAGAAGAAACAACTGCTGCAGAGTCCTCAGTAATCTCACAGGTTAAAACTGGAAGTGACATTGGATCAAGTTCAAGAGTTGAACAAAACACACAATCTGTACCTGAGGCTCCAAAAGATCACCATTCACTATTTGTCAATAGCATGACTAAAAGGATGTCTCAAATGACTGTTGATAATTCTCCATCATACAGCAATGAGGTGATCAATATGGGCTCCACGCAAAGAAATAGGCTCGGATTGAATGTAAGGACAAATAGTGTGAAGTTTCATCAAATCTCCGGTAAGCATGATGATGATTTGAAATTTTTAAATTCAAGATACTCGTGGTATGTCAACGATGAAGATGCTCTGAGAATTCAACAAAACTTGCGCAAAATGGAACGAGAAGCTCAGCTTATATCCGATAGTATTGCAATGCCTAGCTCTGAAGATATAGATTCCCAATATTGGGGAATCCCAACTTCAACAAGTGACATATTCGATGATTCTCTATTAGATGAGGTCAATCAAATGCCTGAGGATTTCCAATTTGGGTCCCCGGAATTAGATCCAATGCGGAAACTAAGTAACTCTACAAAGAACAAGCATTCCAAGATGTCAAAACTAATGGCGCCCTCGGCAACCACTGGTACGAAATTTCAACAAAAGGACAAGACAGTGACTTTATTCAGGTCTTCCTCCTCAAGGTCGAAAACTGTTTCTTTTGAAAGCATAGATTCGTTAGAAGAAGATTTAGGATCTGCTAAATATGTGGATCAAAGTGATGAGGATGATTTTAGTTTTATTACCCCAGTCGGTTCTTTGAACGGTCAGCCCAATGCAGCATTCAACGCAGAAAACTCTCCTTTGACTACCATCAGTGAAGGCTCATACGATAGCAATTCCTCTCCTAGAGCATAGTGTTTGTTTCGGTATAGTCTATCTCATTTCTCAGAAAGTTTGTAATATATAGAGGCGCTTTGTTTTTTTTGCATGAAAACTATATTGTCAATTTTAATTCTACATAATGCATACTGAATTTTTTTCTACTCAATGTAGTTTATTTATTAATTAGATTGTATAAAACTGTCAAAGTCATAACTACTATTGTTGTAATCTAAATAATCCCCCTTTGGATCTGAATTCTCCTGTTGCTCATGAATGATCATCTCAGATATTCTTTTCGATTTAGCATCACGTTTGACTCTGTTTGTGAATAAATTATCAACCGGATTCAATATTTCAGTGGTTGATTTCACTGATGAAGGTTCAGAAACCAAATCGGATGTGACTCGCACTACTTTCTTGGATAATCTTGAAGTGGGATATCTTTGTCTTAATGTCACAGATGAGACAACGTTTAGCATCGGCATTCTTGCTGATTTGGAAGATTTCCCTTTCACAGGCATGACTTTGGATGAATTAGTTATAGGGCCTTTTGAATCGTGAATATTCCCCACTATTATGTTTTGTTCATCCCCAGCTTGAAAACTACTGGTTGATAGTCCACTATCTACACTTGACATTCTTTGGGAGGTTTGAGCCATTCTCTTCTCTTGTGGTTTAAAAGACCTCATGCTCGATTTCTGTCCTTGTCTAACATTGGAAACACCACTGTTACCAAATTTACGATACATGGAGTAAACTTTTCCCAAATCACCAGAAACTGAAACAACTGAATTTTTTCTGTTCATTGAATCGTGCACTTCGAAATCACTGGCGTATTGATCTATCAAGTCTAAAGCATCATCATCATCATCAACCAAAACAACATCATATGATTTCCCATTCTTGTCCTTTTGTTTAATACTTCTGTAAGAGGAAATTGAACCTTTCAGCTTATTTCTTGTCACTAAGACCTCTTGATTTTCATTAGTCAAATCGATCATGACACTGTCTTGCTCGCCTACAGATGTTGCATATGTAGAATTGGATCTTCCAAGACTCAATTCAGAATCATAACTCGAATGACTGTTTATTGGTGACAATGGTCTTCTCGGCTGTGCGGTATCTCTAGTTTGAGTCTTTCCAGTATTGCTCAATGGTGGCACCTTTTCTCTGACGCTAGTTCTTTCCATCTGATCTTTCAAATAAAAGTCTAACTTAGAGTTGACCTTCTTCAGCTCTGAAGGCAGAAGTGGCTCGTTACTTAATTCAGGTATAGTTATTTCTTTGACTGATGCTGTCTGTGAATATATTTTTGATGACGGGATTCTGATAACATCCTGTTGATGTGGCTCCTTATTATCAAAGTCGGTTATGATGTTAAATTGAGATTTGCTCTTTGTGTGGTTATGTCTTCTTGGACTCGAGCTAGGTTTCAGCTCTTTATCACCGTTTATATTTAAGTCATCAAACAGTGTCAATATATTTATCTGAGACTTGCTCCTTGTGTGGTTGTGTCTTCGAGGACTTTGCGATAAAATCTTTTCTTGGTTTGGAACCCTAGCTTCTGAGACAGTTTGAGTATAGTCCTTTTTGTTTGCTTCTTCATAGTACCTATTATCAATGTCATTGTTTCTCTCCTGTAACTGTCTTGATGCCTCCGGGCTAGGGAATGTTAAGGTCTTTTGTGATTGTGATTGTGATTGAACAGGGGTTTGTGGCGGACTAGTATCATATCGGCTATGGACTTGAACTGGCTGAGTATCAGGGGGTGTTTGTTGTAAGTATGGATTTTGATTAGCGTACTCCTGGTAAGGATTTTGGGACTGCAGTGGGAAATGGTAAGACTTTTGTTCTTGGAATTGAGGTTGCTCATTGTAAGGATTATATGTGTTTCCAGGATTGTAATCGTTTGCTGGATATGAATATGTATTGGTTGTATCTTTTGGGGGATATGAGTATGTGTTAATTGTTTCTTGTTGTCCTGCAGAGGAATACTGCTCTGAGTTGTCTGTTTCAGCAGGAGGGAATATTTCATAGTACAGTCTCTCGGAAGATGGAAGTCTCTCAGGATAAGTATAATGAGGAAGACTTTGCTGTTGCTCCACTGCAGAAGGATAGTGATACAATTGTTGTTGATAAGTGTCCTGGATTGGAGAATTGACCTCCTGTTGAGATGAGGTAAGTTTTATCGGCTTTTGATTCTTACCGGAGGGGAGTGGTTGCTGCTTCAAAGCTGGTTTCAAAGGAGAAGAATTTTGAATTATTTGACCCTCTTTAGTTCTTGTGAATGTAACTGCATTTTCCAGCGTCTTTGTTTGTGAATTTTCCAGTGAGGATCTCACCTTTGACTTTCCTGGCTTTGTGGTTTCTGCGTTCTTCAGCGGTGATCTCTTCTTTGCCTTCGTCGGTGAAGCAGGCTCCTGTGGAGATTTATTTGATGCTTTCCTATTCATTGGTGGTTGTCTCAACGGTGATCCCCTTGTGGACACTCCTTTCTTTTTCTCTCCTATTATTTGCACTTCATCATCATCATCGTCGTCGTCATCGATAACTTCAATCATCTCGTATCCATCACCATTGAAGATCAACTCTTTATCCAACAATCTATCACCAGGGCTGCTCACTTTTGAAAGTTTTGGTGGAGTTCTAATGACTAAGGGTATAGAAATCTTGAAATGTGAGTTATTTTCCGGGGTGACAAATGTTCCATGCGTATCCTTATTCAAATTGTGTGAGGTAGTTTCAAATAGAAACATACTGTTCCTCCTCTTGGATTTTTTGTAAGCAGGTAATGCCAGTGTACTTTTACTCTTGTGATGTTCAAAAATGCCCCTCGTGCTGATACTAGAATTGATCGTTGTGTTTGTCAGTGAGCTTACTGAGCCCAGCTCAACTTCTTGATCATTGACATTCAACAATGTATTTGCTGGTAATGAGAACCTTACTCTCGAGTCCCTTTTTCTTTTCTCTTGAATGCTCAATTGTTTGTAAGGCGGTGTTGGAGGTAGCTCTTTTGTATGAAACTGGGAAGGATGTTCCCTTGTCTGTAGAGCATTCATTGTTTCATATGCCTCTAATATCGTTCAGCGGTTTAGATATAAATGGTTTCCACAACTTGTTGAAACATTAAATTAAAAAGATATATATAGAATTTCAGTGTTTCAGAGATCCCTCGATGCGAAACCAACTTTTTGTTAACAATGTGATTGTACTTCACACACTCTCTGCAACTCACTCAAAAGAATTTTATTTTTTATTTTTATCGATGTTTACTTATTTCCCAATACGGAAACTAAATTAAAGAAATCGGTTTTTGTTTTCTGCTCACAATTTTGGGCTCTTCGCCAGAATTCAATAAAGGGCTTCTGGAATGAAAGGGAAAAATTGACAGACGTACCAAACTGCCTGAACCGCACATATTCTATAAAATATTACATTTTGCTGCCTACCCGAAACTTCAATTAACTCTTATGCTTTTTAGAAGGCTTATATTTGTAACCCGGGTTGTTCAACAAGTGCACCGCAGCTTCGATTCGGCTGAACTGATGAAAGGCTTCCTTAACTTGTGGACTCTCGGTTTGCCATAACAGACTGATGACATGTCCTAAAGCAGCATGCTTGACTCTTTCGTAGACAAACAATCTAGCATTCAATAGATCTATAAACTTGATTGCTTCATTCTCGTCTGGATCGTTAATTATGTCATTAATTCTAGTCAATACATAAAGCTCTTGCTCAGCCCGAGGGAATGACTCGTTTACTACTCCTCCTCTGTAGCTTTTGAGGATCTCTTCTACAATTTCTGTCAATGAATCTTGTAAGCTTAATACCGTACAGACTCTCATCATTGAGGAACGATAAAGCATATATGAGTTCAATGGTCTTTTGACGTGGAGTAATTTATCCTCGTCTTTGACATGAAATGATTTATTCTCATCTTTGATATGAGAGGTCTGATCCTGGTTGGGAGTAGAGGTCCCATGCATAGCCAGTTCGCCTTCTCTGGAAAGAATATGTCTTAAATTGTATCCAATTCCATTTTTACTAGCAATTAAATACTTCTCAGTTGTTGTTTCTTTTTGAATACCTAGAGAAGTTTTCAGTTCAATAATAAGATTTGAATCTTTGGATTCTTGAAATGGTACACCAAAAGTTGAAGTGACAATATTTCCGGCTCCCAAGATTTGATTATTGGCTAATATTTGCAATTTTACAAATTTGTTTGATGTTGTGAACATTCTTTTTGTTATATCAATTATCAACTCTGGAACAGACTCGGTTTCTAGTAACCTGGAGCTGATCTCATCCCATCTTTCATCTGTTTGCGTTGAGATCTTTATCCAAGCTTTACTACCTAAATTTTTGAATGCTCTCACATGGTGACATTTATCAGAGAAAATTGGTGGTTGGTATTTTTTCAAAGGACAAAAAGGTAATCTATTTGCTTCACTGAAGTGGAAAGTTTTCACCAATTGCGAATGGGTAGTATTAAGATAACGAGCATGGCTTGGCAAACGTCTTGCCTCTCGAGATAGTTTGAATTGAGGAGGAGGTTGACTCATTGGATTTTGAGACCCAATTAACCTAGGAGTTGTACCATTATTGTTATTGCCGCTGTTCATATCCCTTGAGCTTTTCATCCAATTGTCAGGTATAAATTGACTTTTAGCATAGTTATTTCCGTTTTCTTTGAAATCTTCACCCCCATTGAAAGAATTTTGATCCCCAATTATTGAGGAAGCGACTGGAGTGGTCAATTCTGCTGAAGAACTCACCAAGGTAATAGAACTATCAGAAGTGGTCAAAAGCCGCTTTCTTGAAAAACCCTGGCTTTTCACAGGTGTCACCAGTTCCTCAACATCCTCGAGTCGTTGACTAGGTTTTGCTTTCAAAAACTCTTGATATTCCCAGTTACCCTTCAAATGATCCCGAAGATTCAATTTGTCGTTGTTTGAATCGGCCAAATCATATTTAAAGCCTCCTCTCACATTAATCGACACATCGGGACCTGTTGCCTCCATCTTATCCCCCAATAACCAATTATACTCCGTTAATAGTCAATCTTTCCTTCCCTATGCAATTCTTTCAGTAGGACTTTTCAATATATGTATCTTGTTTGAAAAGGGTGAAGCCCCCTAGCGATAAAATCATTTGTTTATATATCCAAAATTTTGATCAATAAGAATTTTAAAAGCAATTCGCTATTGTCAGGGCAACACTCGTACATTAGAGACTGAAAAGGTACTAAAAACCTCCGAAACTCTCTTTACTCCCTTAGTCTTGTTTGATTGGCTTGTTTCATGGAATTGGGTTTGATTCTATCCTTTACTGCATTCAAAAAAACATAATTTAATTTGTAATTAATATGCAATGAGATGATCATTATGGATAATTTTGGGTAGGAATTTTACTGCTTTATGCAAGTGATGCAGTGCAAACTTTATATGCCAGTGACACATTTTAGAAGCAAACTTTGTTGTTGTATATTTTAATGACTCCCTATTGATACACTTGGACTCAATTGTATCCAAAAATTTCTCGGGAAGTGTCTTGTAAGTGGCACTTGTACTGATGGCTATGAAGTGTCTTTCGATTGATTGATTGATTGATGGATCGTCTGTTACATCGTTCGTCAACTTGAAACCCTGATATTGTCAACCAAAAAATAATAAATGATTCATGCATATTCACTATATTCACTTTGCATGACGACATATTATTATTAACGTGGCAACCACTACATCTGAGCGTTCATCCGAATTGAAATTAATGATCCTGCTAATTATTCTGTGTTCAATTGTTCAATGACACAAATAGAGTTTCAACGTGCAGCAGCTATGACTTTTCTCCAATTTAAATTAGTTGTGGGTGTAACGAGAATAAAGTCCAGATTGAGTTGCCGTGAACAGGAGATTTATATTCATAAGATCATACTTTTATGTAATCCTTTTATATTATATAAGTATCCAGGGGTTTTATATATAATGCTCATCAGATCTTGTAATGGTATCTTTCTATCCCCAGATAGCAAAAAGATAACGGCGAGACGAAAGGAAAAAAAAAATTATCTACAAAATTAATAAAACAATGATTATATGAAAACTGATAGCACTTTGTGTAGAGAAAAGAACAATGCTGTCCATCACTCCAAAGGATAATAGAGTCATACATCAAGCGCCTCAGTTGCTTGATGGTGGTGCACAATCGCTGAGTCCAGTTGTTGTCAGTAACCCTTCAAAGATTGCAGACTTGAAATTAGTGCTATTGGGCGAGAGTGCCGTTGGGAAATCCTCTTTGGCACAGCGTTTTACAACAAACACGTTTGATACCAATAAAGAGAGTACCATAGGAGCGGCTTTCATTACAAAGAAAATTTATCTAGAAGATCTGAATGATTTGAAGTTGATTAATTTCCAAATATGGGATACCGCTGGTCAAGAAAGGTACAAGAGTTTGACACCAATGTATTACAGAAATTCAAACATTGCATTGATTGTATTTGATTTAACAGATTTATCAAGTTTTAAAAAAGCCGAGAATTGGTATAATGAGTTGAAGATATTTAATAATGATGAATTGAAAGATTTGAAAATTTACTTGGTTGGTAATAAATTAGATTTAATATCCGAACAAGAACAAGACACGGAAGTGCCCAATTATGACAAAATGCAATTTGTCAAGGATAATAAGATAGATATCATCAGGACTAGTGCTAAAACTGGTGAAGGTGTTGATCAACTTTTTGATAAAGTGATTCAAAATATTGATGAATCAATGTTTGTAAGCGTTGAAGAAATTGAGCAGGGGAATCATAGAATCAAGAATAAAAAATCAGGGATTATCGACTTGTCAAGTTTCCAGAATATTAATGAATCGAATTGTAGTTGTTGAAAATAATTATATATAATTTAGTTTAATCTTTGTAATGAAATTTTCTAAAGAAATCCATACAACCAGTAAATACCACCAACAAGATACCACCACCTGGGCCTAATCTTAAAACTTTTGGAAGGAAACCTTTATACAAAGCTGAAAATCCCTCTTCTTTATATACAGTCAATACAGAAGGGAAAGTCCATTTGTATTTGGTAGAACCAGCTTGAACTCTTGATTTAACAACATCGAATGGGGTATTCAACAAGGTACCGACAGTACCACCGATGGTACCACTGACCAAATCATTCAAAGTCTTTCTACCTGGAGTCTTGGCTTCTGGCAAAAGGCTTCTGACTTGGAAAATGATACCAAAGTATCCAGCATTCCAAGCAATATGTCTCCATAATGTAGGTTCCAAACCTTTGTACAAACCTAATATACCATCAGTCTTGATGATTTTCTTAACAACTTCACCAGGACCTTTGAAAGTAGAAGTCTTATCTTGCATTTGAATCTTAACCAATTCGAATGGAACAACGACAAATGCTTCAGTGGCACCAGCAGTGGCACCGGTCAATATTGCAACTGGTTGATTCATCTTTTCCATTTTGAACAATTTCTTGTACATCTTTGTGTATTCGTCATTGGCGGCAAACTTGGTGGCCCTCTTTGGTGCTTCCATCAAGATCGGAGCACTGATACCATGATATAACTTTGCTGGTCCTTCTGTCTTGACGATTTTAGTAATACAATCAATGATACCACTATACTCGGCAGAGGCCCCTGAGCCAACTTGCAATTGAATTCTAGTCTTGACAACATCCAATGGATACATCACCAAGATCTCAGATACACCAGCAACGGCACCTGAAAGGAATTGATAAATAAATGGTAAAGCTGTATGAGAAGGAGTTAGTACATCGAACTGTTACAAATTGAATCACGGGGATGGAACCCAAAAAAATGATCAATTGTGATGGACGCCAATTGAGTCATTGCCAGCGAAAAATCGAATTGAGAACGTACGTCTAGCGTCCGACATTGTGTATTCGGTATGTTTGTATGTATGTATATATGATTTAGTATATGTTGATTATATATTTGTATCTGTGTATTGGACAATGATAAAGAGAGTCATCTTCTTCTGTGGAAAATTTTTATCTGGCTGAAATCTCCTCCTTCCTCCTCCAAAGTAGTAGTGTGCCGAATACTACGACTCCTCAATATCACATCATCATCACCATCCTGGTATATTCAGTCTGTTAATGAATGGTATCTAGTGGAAACTGAGAGATTCCATTATCTTTTAAAAGGAGATGATCCGCTATGGGATGAAATTGAGATGCGAAAGGAAACAGCTGTGTGCTAATGGGAGTCCATAACACTTGCTTTGCCGGGGATTTTTCCGATAAGGAGACCAAAAACAAACAGAGAGAGGAAAAAAAAAGTCAAAATATATATTAAAATTACCCAAATTTAATCATTTACAAAACCACAAAGGATGAATTCTCAATTAATAGCAATCCCCTCTAAGAAAGCTGAGCCTTTGGATTGGATTCACCCCTTGAAGAGCTTCTTCGTCAAGAACTATGGCACATACCAAGAATTCTCAGAGGAAATTGATCAGTTTAACAAATTGAGCGTGAATGCCAAAAGTTGTAATAGAGACCCTGTAGGAAGGGATATACTATATCGATATTATGGGCAGTTGGAACTCTTCAATCTTAGAATTCCAGTGAATAATCATGATGGAGTTCATGTCAAGTTCACCTGGTTCGATGCTTTTAAAGAATCAAAGAGCGTTACTCAAAACTCAATTGCCTTTGAAAAACTGTGCGTTTTGTTCAATTTGGCAAGTGTGTTGAGTGAGATAGGTTCGAGTGCATTGGAAGAACAAGATTATAAACTCAGTTATCAATCATTACAAAATGCAGCTGGAGTTTTCAAGTTTGTCTCTGAAAATTTTTTGAATGCCCCTTCAAATGATTTAGATCAAGATACTATCAAAGGCTTAGAGCAGTTGATGTTGAGTCAAGCACAGGAAGTGTTTCTTTTGAAAATTATCAATGGAGATGGCCATATCAAACACTCTTTGGTGGCCAAATTGGCAAAATCAACTGCCAATTTTTATTCATCGACTCAAGAGTTGTTGGATAAAGTGGATGATATAGATCCTAAATGGATCAATTATTGCAAGTTGAAGACTAAATTATACAATGCAGTACTGTACTATCATCAGGCAAACTTTTTGAAGGATTCGTCAAAGGCAGGTGAAGCAATTTCTTACATGAGGCAAGCTAGACTGGAAGTTGATGATTACAAATCAAATTATAGTTATGCCAAATATACCTCTTTGGAAACCAACTGCAAAAAAATTATCGATTTGGTGAAACAGGAATTGCCAATTTTGGAAAAGGACAATGATTTTATCTATCATGATTCCATACCCCTTTTCAGTACTTTAACTTTGAAAGGCTTGGAAAGTGTTAAATCAATATCGATCAATGATCAAGGAATTGATAAAGTTGTCGGTAAAGACATTTTCGAAAAAATCATACCATATTCCGTACAGGAGCAAAGTTCCAAATACACTGAGTTACTGGCAACATTGTTGAGAGATGAAGATGAAAAAATTGTGATTTCCAACGAGGAATTGACTTCAGTCTTGGAATATTTGAATTTACCTTCAAAGTTGAATGAAATTAAAGTCTTGATAAATTCATCTAATGATGTTGATTTTTCCAAATTGGGAGGAACTACAACCAATAATTATAATACCAAGGAATTGACAGACAACTTGAATTCAATAAAGAAGAAGTGTAATGAAAAATTGAATGAATTGAATAAAATTATTGATTTGAACAATTTGCAATATAATGACAAGGTTATGGGAATAAGAGAGAATATCTCCAAGACAAGACAAGCTTTGATACTGGCAAATGAAACTGATATCAAAATAGAGAATTTGATCAAACCCTATGAACGGGAGTTAAACATTTTGAAAAGTGGACAAGTCTCATCGTATTTAAAAAATGATAAAAGTTTATTGGATATTGATATCGATGAAGACGAGTTGAAAAGTATCATATCAGTTGTTGAAAAAAATTTGTCTGAATTGAACAATTTGAAATTTGAAAAAAATAAGACTTATAAAACTTTGAAAGATGAAGTTCATAACGATGATATCTCCAAAATCTTAATATTGAACAAAAACGCATCAAACCATGATGAAATTTTCCAAAATGAACTTTTGAAATTCAAACCTTATCAAGACAGACTTGAACTTTTGATTTCCAAGCAGCTGGAGCTTATATCAAGTTTGAAGAAAAATTTCAAAAACTTGTTGACGAACAAGAATTATGTTTCCTTATCTAATGAAAAATCAAGCTACGATACAAATTATACTACATTACTCAAAACTTTTGAAAATTTTGAAAAATTCAAAAATGGTCATAATCAAGCCATCAAGTTTTATCAGGATTTGATGAATTTTATAAATGGTTTAGAATTTGAAGTACTTCAAATTTTAAACACTTCTCAAATGTCAGCTTTAAACTTGAATCCTCATCAACAAGAACAACCACCACAAGCGTCTCCTTTCGCATCACAACTCAGATCGAGCTCAACCACCTCCAGTTATGGCAGTGATTTCCAACTGCAACATCAATTTCCACAATCTAGACAAAACTCAGTTTATACTCCTTATCAATCTCAACTGCAACTGCAACTGCCACCATTACCCCCACAACAATCACATTTCAACCAACCAAGACAAAATTCATCCTCCATTTATGACCAACCATCAAGTTTTGACCCATCTATGTATACAAAGTATTCATAAAGTTATCTGGCGTTGGTAATTTCTTTCTTTTGTAGTGCTTCTTTTATTTTCATAGCATCAATATTAGATTTGCTTCTTATTCAATTCTTTCAAAAAAACTTCGTATTGCAATCCCTTTAATATCTTACTTGTATTATCAATCTCACACTTCAAAACGTTCCCATCCAGCCTTTTCAAATGGAATTTCTCAAATACAAATGGTAAAATCTTCTCACCTTTTTTGAAAAACACCTCGCACATTATCGTGGAATCTGACGTCTGCTTTATTAGTACCTTTTTAACTGGTGACACTTTCGACACCACTGTTTCTATATCAGATGCAGTTGTTCCTTTCATCAAGTTGTTAATTCTTAGAAATTTGGGTCTTGATGCATCTTTGAAATTTATCTCATCTTTATCCTTCGACACAAAGGAAAAATCATCTTTCCCCTTTGCTTGGGTTGAATTTTTCGCTTTATTCTTCTTCGATACTGACTCTTTTGAAACGTGCTTGACTGCGGTTGTAGACGATGTTGATAAAGCTTGAGCTAATGGGTTTTTTTGAATGGCTTGTTTTGATGATTTAGCTTTACCCATGTTGAGCGCATTGTATAAAGGGTTACTCTGCAACGCCTGAGGTTTCGACACTTTGCCAGTCTTTTCAGTTGTATCTGACAAATTCAACCTCTTGGCTAGTGCATTCGATGTGGAAGAGTTGGATTTTTTGGCCATTGTAAAGTCTTAGCTGGTCTTATATGTGATTTTACCCTGAAGATTTAATGTATTTTCTCATCTCGAATTTTTTTTTTTCTTCTCCGTGTTATTAAAAGTTGGAAAAGTCTTTTGAGCAGTTCGTATTTTGAACCAACTCACATTCTTCCTCATTATCAACCGAATGGTAATTCGCTTATCAAAGTCTGAACAAATCATACTCTCCTTGATGTAGTGTAACAAATGCTTAACAATTTTTATGAAGTGAGTGGACTGCTATTCTCTATATAAGAAATATATAAAATATAAAACTTTATCGAAATGATAGATTCAAAGTCATTTTGAATTTTATGAAGTTGTTCAAAGTCAATGGGAGTAGCATCAACTGGCCCAATATATGAAGTATCACAGTGAACTTTAATTTCCCCCTGTAGGCACTTATTGTCACAAACCAAAAAGCAATTCTCCCGGTGAATTAGTGTTTGAAGTACAGTTATCAACTCCTTGAAAGACTCAAATCCGTTTACCGTATATTGATGAAAAGTAGTTGTAAGGTTATTACTAAACGGGGGAGGGAGAGATAGATAGATAGTGATCACGTGCACTGGAGATGCCTTTCAGGGGCTGTTCATAATTGCCTGTTTGGGCGCCATGGTTCTAGAAAGTTCTTCTGTTTTGGTAAAATTTATACAAAAGAGAGAGAAAAAACTGAGATCTCTTCTTGTCATCTATCAATTTAGTAAAGAGATATTATTATATTATTAGAGTTAAGATGGAAAAATTATTACAGTGGTCCATAGCACAAACTACAGGAGATGAAGAGGCAAGAAAGAGAATAGGAGAACCAGATCCAGAGTTGATACAACAACTTTTCGGTAGAATGCAAGATGATCCAACTTTGATGAAACAAAACATGTTCATAATAGAGTCAGATGAGCTGGATTTGGAGAATAAGGTTATTGCCTGTGAGAATTTTGAAATGTTGATTGAAAACTTGGATAACGCTATGAATATTGAAAATTTGAAATTATGGGAAAAATTGATTGCACAATTATCCAACCCTGACTTATCATCATATATTGCTTCAATCATCGGTACGGCGTTACAAAACAACGATAAATCACAACTGGATTTCTTGAAATACGAAAATGGATTGAGCGAATTGATCAAATTATCCCTGGATTATGACACAGCTAGAGATCTGAGATTGAAGTCGATATATGCATTATCATGTTTGTTAAGACATAATCTGAATCTGTTTGCCAAGTTTGATGAAGATGCCAAAAATTATGATATCATCATCAAGAATTTGAATACTACCAATGATGACAAAGTGATATTGAGATCTTTATCGTTGTTGAGTGCTATATTGTCAACTGGGTTAAACGACTCCAAGAGAAATTTTTTACATGGCGGTAAATTGATAAATGAATTATTCACATTGTTGAAAGATGAAGAAGCCAAGAATATTAACATCAAGGATAAAGTCTTGAATATATTGGCTCATGATTTGATTAGTGGTGGTTTCAAATTCTCCAAATCTGAAAAGGAGGAATTATCTCTGATTTTTGAAAAATTGGACAAGAGTCAATTAAATGAAGATGATTATGACATTATAAAGCAAGTACTATAAAACAAACATTTATTATTAAGTATCATTAAGAGTTTTATTACTAACTATATATCCATATATATTAGAACGTTCAACAAAGTTGAATCCATTAAAAAGTTAAGATCAATCAATTAATAAATCATTTGCATTATCTGAATTGAAGAATTTAGAAATCGAATTATCAACACTTTCCCTCACGTAGTTCTTACCTATCTTACCACGCGTAGTGTATTGATGATATAACTCAGTGATCGTCTCATAATCTGTGAAAATTTTCTTTGAATTATCTGGCATTAGAAATTTGAAATGTTCTAAAGATTTTAAGAAACAATCTTTTTCATCAGTACCACTTTTAACTATGCCCAAATGTGCGAAATCTGATAATCTTTCGAATTTATCATATCGTAACGATGCAATTGTATATGTGAACAGTTTTAACCATGTAACTGTATCATGATTGTTCTTTGTAGGAAACAAATGAATTTTATGATTTATTTGTAAATCGATTAACAATTCTTCGAATTTATCTTTTGTTATTACAATGTCATGTAGTTTCTTTGTTGTCGTAGCTCGTTGATCATTGAATTGTTGTCGTATCATGGTGGTGTAGTTACTATTCTCTTTTGTCTTTAATTTTTGTAAATATTGATCTTGTCCCTCTATAATTAAAATTATGCAATGATGTCTATTTAACCTTGTCAAATTTTGCAATTTCAATTGCAAAACACCATTTTGTAAAATGTTGACAAATTCATCATTGGCTTTATAATATAACGCCGTGAATGATTCATTCACGATTTTGGGAGTAATGGGGATGAATACATCTTCAGCCTTGTAATATACTGAATTGATATGCCTTTTCCATTTGATCAAAGGGTCACTCAACGAGTCATATGTCACTTTGATAGGGTTTAAAATGGACTCCACTTGGTCAAATTTAAGACTTTCATCGAATGTAACAACCATCTCTGCCAAAATTGTTTCCTTTGGTCTGCTGGCTCTATTAACAAGTTTCAATTCATTCATGTTGGCTTGCTTATAATAGTTCAACATTTCATGTAGATTTGAATCATCAGCTGGCTTAGAGGGCAAAGTCTTTGATCTTTTCAGAGCTCGTTTCTCTGACGAGTTCGATACCGTTACTGTTTTGTTGACTTTATTACTAGATTCCATGTTGACTTTATCACCATAATTCAACAGTTCTTCAATATCAAACTCGGCAACTGATGAGGGTGACTTTTTCAGAGGTGGATTATCTGACGTGTCAAACAATATTGCTGTTTTGTTCACCTTTCTCAAATCCAAGTTGACCTTGTCAAATTTCAACAATTCTTCAAGATTGAATTCGGCGGTTGATTTAGAAGGCAAAGTACTTGTCCTTTTCAGCGCTCTTTTCTCTGACGAGTTCAATACCGATGATGTCTTGTCAAAATTGCTAATGTCATTCAATCCATTCTCATTGTTGTTACTTGGGTGTTTATATAGTTGATCAAGTAGTTTAGGAGGTGGGGTATTTGAGCTTTTCAGAGCGTTGCCCGTGGATGACTTTTCAGATGGGATTGGCTTGAACTTTGATATATTGGACCCCTTTTCAAGTAGAAGATCG
Organism: Nakazawaea holstii; assembly: GCA_003706265.2. NCBI lineage: Eukaryota > Fungi > Ascomycota > Pichiomycetes > Alaninales > Pachysolenaceae > Nakazawaea > Nakazawaea holstii. The sequence continues at coordinate 46,864 of PPKU02000047.1, read as the reverse complement.
AATTCTTCATCGGAATCTGCAACAATACTCTTGATTCTCTTTGTACCCCTTGATAAATGGATATCCACCTCTGAAATGTCCGATATATATGATGAGTTTATATTTTTCTGTTTGGAAATTGGTTTCTTTGGTATCACCACTATGTCATCTGAATCATGTGACTGATTTACAAACAACTTTTCAGCGCTATCAATTAGCAGTGTAGGATTCCAATAGCTTGAGCTCTTATTGATCTTGGAGGGGCTACTCGACGGTAGTGAGCTTATAAGAAACTTGTTTCCCTGGCCCATGGTATCATCAAAGTCGTTACGGTCAGTATGGCCAATCTGGTCATCATCATCTTTATCATCATCGCTACTTGAAAGCTCGACAATTACATCTCCACCAGTTCGATTAATCATCGGCGAGCAATCGGACAAGCACACCACAGACAAGTCATCTTTGACAGGGCTGCTGTCCAATATAATGACTTCATTTTCCACCATTTGCCAATGACCTCTTTTGGACTCTATATATTTTTTGATATTTTTATGATTTGATATGTTTTTTTTAAAGTGCTAAACGCGCTAACAAACATTTTGGAATCGTGTTGTGGGAACGCCCCAGATTTTATCAGTTAATGTCTCTGTTTACGTGTTTGACATCGATACAACAGTGTAGTGAAACAAAGAGCACAGTAAATATTAAAACATTCCCAATATGATCATTACTAAAGACGGTGTGATTTGTTACTTGATTAAGAGTTGTCAACTGTGTATATTGGAACGGATCGAGGTAAAATCGTGCAAGAAACACGAAACAGAGCAGACATATCCGGTCGTAAGTCGGTCTGGCGTAACGCCAGATCCGAGGCCCCCCAGTGTCAAAGAGAGAGAGAGAGAAAAAAGTAAACAAAACAAACAACAATAAACAATAAACAATAAACAAACATCGAGTAAACAAATAAACAAACAAACAAAGTTCCTCATCGACCCTAGACCACCACACCCTTGTCAGACACCTTCAGAGACATCCACATATATAATTGATTTGATCTCAGACAGACAGATAACGGCAAGATCCGGATTAGATACTCGTCTTCCTCTTCTTTTGCAATAACAACAACAACAAGATCTCTTGCCCTTATGTTGCTTCATGCCCTCTCCAGATCTCCCTCCCTGGATCAGTTATTGCCAAGTGCGCACCACAACAACACGACCCTGTGGCCACTAACTACTGTGTAAGCAGGGGAAGGGGTCGCGCAGGGTGCGCAGTTGCCGCTTGCCAAATCTCTGTTTTAGGCGATTCGTAAACAAAAATCACCGGAGAGGGAGGGGCATAAAAAGTTTTCTTCTTTATTTGTCTGAAGTTTTCTTGGGAGAAAGATTTCAATTTCAATTTCAACAAAACATGATACAAATCCTAGTTCAATTTCAATTTACTTATTTCATTCAACTACCATCCAGAAATAATATCGTCCATTCCTTTATAACTTTGTCATATTAGATATTATTCCATTCTTTTGTTAATCAATCCACCTACTCTATTCATTCACTAAGATTATTATTATCCCCATTCATTTCTTTATTTAGATATAAACAAAAGATTACAATAAACAATTTTTAAAAACCAAAATGCAATTAAACACAATTTTAAAATCATTAATTGCTTCCACTTTAGTTGGTTCAGTTGTTGCTTCACCAATTCATCATGCTCATCATCAACATGAAAAGAGAGATGTTAAAGTCGTTACAAGAACCACTTTGGTCACTGTTTACGGTAACAACCAAGCTCCACCATCAACCACCACTTCCGTTGATGTTGCTGCCATCACTTCAGCTGCTGCAAACGCTGATACCACAGTTATCTCAGTTTCACCAACTTCAACCCCATCGTACTCTTTCTCAAAGACTACTTCTGTCGGTTCAGTTCCAAGTGCAAGTTCATCATCAGATTCTTCATTCTCAGGTGGTGCCAAAGGTATTACTTACTCACCTTATTCAGCTTCAGGTGCTTGTAAATCATTATCAGAAGTTCAAAGTGATTTAGAATCTTTAACCGGTTTCAGCATCATCAGATTATACGGTGTTGATTGTAACCAAGTTGAAAACGTCTTACAAGCTAAATCAGATGATCAAAAATTATTCCTTGGTATTTACTACGTCAGTGATATTGAAGGTGGTGTTTCAACCATTGCTTCAGCTATCGAATCTTATGGTTCATGGGATGATGTTTACACCGTCAGTATTGGTAATGAATTGGTTAACGATGGTGAAGCCACTGTTGAACAAGTTAAATCTTATGTTGAAGCTGGTAGAACAGCTTTAACTGCTGCCGGTTACTCAGGACCAGTTGTCTCAGTTGATACTTTCATTGCCATTATCAACAACCCAGGTTTATGTTCAATCTCTGATTATGTTGCTGCCAATGCTCATGCTTACTTCGATGGTGGTATCACTTCTGATAACGCTGGTGAATGGGTTTTGAACCAAATTCAAAGAGTCTGGACCGCTTGTGGTGGTGATAAAGATGTCTTCATCACTGAAACCGGATGGCCATCTCAAGGTAACACCAATGGTGTTGCCGTTGCCAGTCCAAAGGATCAAGCAGCTGCCATTTCAGGTATTAAATCAACTGTTGGTAACAGTGTTATCTTGTACACTGCTTTCAACGATTACTGGAAGGCTGATGGTTCTTACGGTTGTGAAAAATACTGGGGTCTTTTCTCAAACTAGATTCATTAATTTGAGATACCTTTAACAAACTATACCCAATTTTTTTATTATTATTATTATCAATTATCAAAACATACTTGTGGAGGTCAATTATTTCAATTTATTTACACATTATTCTCGATTTCTTTTCTTTCACCGAGAAGATGATAGTTTCATTTTATACTTTCATCTTTGTTTTTTTTCAACATTGACTCTTATTATTTTTTCTTATATCTATCTTGTTTACAAATATTTGAGAAATATCATCAAAATGATGTATTTTTTGCAAAATTTGATCAAACACTTTGGAGCATTGAGATTTTCACAAAAAGACAATAGAGAAATAAAAATTTTATACCTTTTTACAACAACAACGGATATTGTAATTTAACGCCTCAGCCATACTCTTGGCCATAATCCATGCCATGTATGTGAAAAGAAAATATTTGCAAAATGCAACTAAAAGCCTCAACGCTGATCTTTTTTCACATCAATCAATACCTACCCTTGTTAACATGCTACAATACAACCGCATACAACAACAATGAGGTTTGAAATTTTTTTCAAGTTTCCCTAACTTTACAATCCTTGTCGAGTATAATGAACATGTGCAGCCTGAGCTGATCTCCCATTTCACTCAATAGTTACTACTCCGTAAATTAGAGGCATACATCCATAATTTGTCCCTTGATGTGGTTTTTTTTTTTTCATATGAATTCTGCTTATGACCTCATTTTTGTACAATTAATTACATTTCCTAATGCGGCAATACTTCCTGTTACAGATATAACTGTCTTTTAGCGAGTTATTGTTCATTGCAAAGCCTGTCTCACAACTTTGTAAAAGAGGTAGACTGACACTGAGTGACGCTCTTGCTTCATCATCACACAGTGATGGGTATGTTTAGTTGTTTGTTCTTGAATAGACTATCGGATATGCTTCTTATAAGCGTTGTCTATTGTATACAATAGGATGTTTATTTAGACTTTGACTTTACCGCCATGCCCCCTTATTGTCCCAATTGTTCAGCACTATTCTTTGTTACATAGTACATGTGCAATGTTTTAGTTTGGAGTGCGTATATACTATGTAAGAACTGGGATGGATGCTAACTAAGTTGTGTCTCTCTCTACTCCCTGTCGTTTTACACAACATAAAACAATAAATTTGTGATGGTCATTCACTAGCTGTCTTCTTAGCGAGATTAAGCTGCGTTCCAAAGATGAGACATACAGTATATAGAAGAAGCGCAACAGGGGTGTGATAGTTGGTATGAGAGCTATAGGGGAATAATATATCGGGTAAGCTTGTGGTTAGTTGCCCTATTGTGTTAAAGAGCTGTTGAGAAAAAAAGGAAAGAAAAAAACCTTAAAAAGTTTTTCTTGTCCGTGCAAATCTCAATTTTAATCCAAGACATTGGACATTGTAGAGAGACAAATAATATGTAAGTCGCAAAACAGACAGCGTTTCCACAGAGGTCTAGACTTGAAACAAAGTGCGGTACGCAGATTATCTTTTATGATTATTGTAATTATTGTACATGTTTGGGGGTGATCTGTATAAGCTACTACATATTTCTCCTCTTCGTTTCATTTCCTCGGTCTGCGGATTCGGATCTTTCTCGTTTACCACTCGGTTCTCGAGATGGGCTTCGAGAGTATGACCGACTTCTTGAATATGACCGACTTCTTGAATATGACCGACTTCTTGAATATGACCGACTTCTTGAATATGACCGACTTCTTGAATATGACCGACTTCTTGAATAAGATCGACTTCTTGAATACGACCGGCTTCTTGAGTAGGATCTCGAGCGTGAATAAGATGCACTTCTTGAGTATGATCTGGTACGGGATCGTCCTCTTGAAATGGACGACCTTGCAGAACGAGACCTGGAGGGACTTCTTGAAAAGGATCGTGAGTAACTTCTTGAACGACCTCTTGATCTCGATCTCGATCTCGATCTGCCTCTTCTGTCGTCATCTTCTTCATCTTCAGATGGTATCGTGAGTAACAACTCCCTCATATCTTCAGTCAATACACCCAAACCAATAGCAGTGAAGAAATTTATGGAAAATCTAAGATTCTCGGCATTTTGAGTTGGGAACAATCCTTCGATGTATGGTTTAATATATGGCTCCGATAATCTTTCTTTTAAAAACGGTATTGTCATTTCTTCCACCATCTCTTGAAACATAAATTTGATGAATATTCTCGACAGTGGAGTCGTATCTTGTTCTGTCAACTTGATTGCTTCCAACAGTTCCCAGCCCAATTTGTCAGATGCGAACAAATGACCCCAAAACTTGGATATATTACGTAGTTGATTTGTTTCAAAAATCTCAACGTTTTTGTAATAACTTAAAAATTGCTTTTCAAATGAAATTGACCATTTCCTATTTATCGACGACAATCTTTCACCAATTCTTCCATAATACTTGGAATAAGTCTTCTCTTGAGAGCAACACCTTATAATCATGTCTATTAATTTGTCATTCTTATTTTGGTTCACAAGGTTTAATTTCAACAATTTATGAACAGCTTCTTCAGCATTCATACTTGACATGATTGTCAAATAAACTGTCTTTTGAAAATTCGCCACATTTGTATCTGTCATATCTTTTATTTCCAACTCCAGTTTTGGCGAGGTTTCTTCTTCTTCTTCCTCTTCCTCACTATCCTCTTCATCACCCAAGATTTCAACTTTGATCTCGTTATATTTCTTTTCATTGTCCTCATAATTTTCATCATATACAAAATTATCCAATTTTTCCTCCAGATCCAACTCTTCTTCATCCAAGCTGATCATATGCGTCACCTGCTCGTCTTCCTCAATCAAATCCAAGTCATCTTCAACTCTTGGGAAGTCTCTATAATCACTTCTTCGTATTTGAAACAATTCTTCAACCATATATAACACCTTATTGTTGTTTAAACCCTCTTGTAGTATAGTTCGCAATCTCTCAAAAACAGTATTATTTGCAGTACTACTAACATCTTGCAAATGACTTCCAACTTGTTTCATGAACTCAACTGCAAGTTCAACATTATCATCTGTAGGTGACTCTAATAACAAATGAACAATTTGTAAAATTAAAATCTCATGGGCGCAGTATTGATTACAAAGATGAGCTATAAACTCAACAGTACTTTTGCACAAAGCCTTATCATGACTCCTGTAACTCTTTCTGAATTGTAAAACCAATCTTGTGATTAACAATTCACCAATCTCGGGAATCTTTGAGTTGATGACAGCTATTAATGCTGCAAAAATAGGAGTGTACGATAACGAAGCTGCTTGTGATTTCATAACACTTTTGACCAAGATCCCTTTCCCCCTGACCAAGTTCAATTTGAAAAACTCAACAACGACTTCCTTGATGTTTCCTCTATTCACCTTATTGACTAACCCGTTGATTGACTTTCTCAATTTTTCCCATTCAAGTCTTTGATATTCATCTGAGTCTTTACTGATTTGCGAGTCTTTAAGCAACTTCTTAAGCCTCCCTGGTGGAATATATTTACCGTTACTAGTCGATGACGGTCTCATGGAGTTGCTCATCTTCCTTGTTGTACCTATCAGTTAAATAAATGAGTTTTTCACGGTCTTAGTGTTATTTTTATTTTTGTGATTTCAAAATCAAAATAAAAAAAAAAAAAAAACTTCTGCTTATTAGCAAATACTTAAACTCTCTTCAATAGATAAACTTCAAGAATCAAGACAGAACATGTCTAGAGAGCGTACACTTCTTATACTTGATCCGAGTGATAATGGTGTTCAAAGCTTAATCAACCAGCTGTTGACAGAAACCACTGTATCCTTGGATATAATTTGTACTCAGAGATACGGAAAATTGAATGAATTACAGGCATACTTGATAAAGATTTACGATATACTAAGATATCAAGCTGAATTGACCAATAAAACTAAGGTTTTCACACGGGTATTATATAACGACAACTATAAGGACAAACAAGAGTACTGGGATGCCATCTATATCAACAACAAGCAAATGGAGAACAAGATCGCACTAAGAATGATTGATGAGTTGAAGTTTCTTGAGAAACCTATAATCTATTTATTTTCCACGTCCGATTCCAAATTCAGAGTCCCCTTGACTTGCGATGACGAAGCAAAAATCGGTTGTTATAAGAAAACTGCTGTAGGCGGTACTTTTGATCATTTACATGACGGTCACAAGATTTTGCTATCAATTGCTAGCTTTATCACTGAATCATCTATGATTATTGGTATAACAGGACAGAAATTGTTACAGAATAAAAAATTTAAAGAATATCTACAAACTTTTGATCAAAGGAAGGCCTATGTGAGTGAGTTTCTCCACTTTGTCAGTCCAGGTCTAGAGCTCAAAATTTATGAGATCAATGATGTATGTGGTCCAACTGCATACGTTGAAGATATTGATGCATTGATACTAAGTGCCGAAACTCAAAGTGGTGGAGATTATATAAACAAAATAAGGCAAGAAAAGGGGTTTCATCCTTTGGCGATCCATACTATTGATGTTGTCGGGGGCGGTTCAGGAGAAGATCATTGGGCAGATAAATTAAGTAGTACAAAGTTGAGAGAATTGGAACATCAAGAACATTTGGAAGCCAATGGGAACAATCAGTAAATAGTGCTCGTCGGACCGCGATTGAATCGTGGACAGTGTATATGTTTTGTATATATGATAATACATGGAGATTTTTCAAACGTGCAGTAATGTGCCTACAGAATAAATCATAAACTAAAAATTTTCCGTTTATTTGAAAATTGATGCCAATACCTATTACATAGTTGCAGCATTCCAGCAATTTTGGCAGTTGGACAACAAAGAAAATATCAACCTCAAAAGCCTTCCCAGATGAAGAACCAAACAATAATAAAAAAAAATATAAAGAAATTCAAATATGCAGCCCCAAAAATAATAATGCTACTAATCTTTGATGAAAATAGCCCTCTCAAAGTTTGAAGCACGTCTCGTAGATCTGTCAGGATGATCAAGAGCCAAATGGTCTTCGGCATCCAATTCATCAAAGAGTTCACACTCATCATCCGTAATATAACGAGGTTTCCATTCACCATACGCTGGTGACACGGCTACTTTAACCTTGGTGAATTCCTTGGCACCTAAACCAATTTTTTGTTGCAATCTCAATTTGGTGTATTTGAATTTTTCGCCTTTTATCATGATGAAAACAAATGGAATACCGTGGCGATTGTTGAAGTCTTTCGAAAATTGAAAAGTATAAGTAGAACGAATATCTGAGATCGAAGTAGGAAAAGAAATCAGAGATACAATGTTTGGATCAATTGACTCTTTGATGACATTCAATCTTTCCTGTTCAGACTTATTTGAAGATTCAAGTGCCGCATACAACTCCGGATAACAACCTCCAAAAATAACATAACGAGATGAATCAATTGGTGACACAGACTTATCAGGTGTCAAAACATGACTGATCCTATTATGCATCGTTGTATATATAAATATACTCTCCTTAGCTTTCTCGTTAAGCTTGAGTTTGGACAGAATTTTATCAATCAAGTCTTTCACGGTGCCATTCTTCGGGATTAGAAGTTCATGTTTTTGGAAATGCACAACACCAGAAGATAACCAATAAATTTTCAAAGTTTTCATATTCTCCAACTCTTGAACGGTAATATTCAATATTTCATATTCAAAATTGAACAAACTTGATTGAGGTACACTTTTATTCAATAATTGCTGAAGATGGGTATGACTAGAAATAGGCAATCTGTTGTCGTTTGAGTACACACCAAATATCCTGATATAGTTAGGATCAACGTTGATTTCCTTACCAATTTTAACAGCTAACTCTTTGAAGGTGATCGAAGATATGACCCAAAGATCAAGCTCTTTTTGATCAGCTCTTTCCAATACAGAATTTTCAGTCAGTCCAGGTGACAACTCATTATTTCCGTTTTCAGCAAACTCTTCTGTGTCCTCGTCTATTTTTTGCAAACTCTTTATTGAAAGATGAACACGATGTCTAAGAAATTTATAAAAGCTAGGAATGGAAGGGAACTCCAAGTCAGGAGAATCTTCAAGAGAAGCCTTGGAAAAACAGATAATATCACCATTTTGAAGTTCACTTTTGGAAAATGATAACGAATTGTCGATCAAATCAACAGAGTTTGGTTGAATCTCTTCATAAAGTGCCACCTCGGTGTCGAACGACCAATTCATCAAAACTTGTATATATTTAACCAACGATCCAGTGTATGAATCTCTATTGACAACAGAATGAGTCACACCCATCAATGTAGACCTTTCAGGATCGTAATATTTCAACAAAACAAGAATTTCTTGAGAATCAATATCAATGTCCGCAAATGGTTGCAACTTTTCCCTTGGAATAGTCGAACTTACTTTTGTGAAGTGATCCAGCAAGGTCGTTGAGTCTATATCAGGTTCTTTGGATAAGACGTTAACATCAAACTTCAGGTCGTTGCCCTTAGCATTTTCAATGATTGATTTAGAAACAAATTTGAGACCTTTGTTCAGTTCTTCTGCAAACAAAGTAACACAACCAACTTTTCTAGATCCCTTTAGTTCAACTATGTCCTCAATAGTAATATCAGCCAAGTTATCGACATCCAAATCAATTGGCATATCTGGTCTTATGGTTGAATTTTTACGATTGATAACAGTCCATAGTCTAAAATCGTGCAAATCTGTGAGATCCAAGACAGCAGCAACAGCATTAAACAATTCAATAGCAGGAAGAGACTTCAACAACTTGAAAGTGACGGGATATGATTCATCATCGTATATATCATTGGCGTAGTAAAGCTTGGAAGATTCATCGGGAGCCATATCAAAACCTTGATAATGCATAAAGCTCTTGTTGGTGATCAACTTGAAATTGGCATATAAATGCATTTCCTCTCTTTCCTTTCTTCTTCTGGCTTCTTCCTCTTCCTCTTTAATCACCTGAGCTGGAATATGTTGGGGAATATCATCATCTTCAACTTCGTCCAAGATTTCAGGTATTTTTGCTCTTCTGATATATACCAACATATATGCTGATGTATGTCTGCGGTTTTGATATGCATACTGTTCGGTTCTGGTCATGCCTCTGATTTCAGCTTCTGGCTTTCTATCACAACCAAAATTTTCCTCAAATACGTCGTGAGGAGTAACTCTCCAAACACGGTCATCGTCAAATCTGAACCATTCATCTTTATCAGAAGGTTTGATAAGAGCGTAATAATGCCCAGTTGATATATCACCGGTATGAACTAACACGCCATGCAAATCATAAACCCAAACCTCATTTGTGATAGGAGAAGAAGGATCTAAGTAAGGCTTCAAATCAATTGATTCCATATACTCATGTCTGTCATTAACTTTGACCAACTGATCATAGTTGAAATCGTATTCGAACCTTTTCAATTGTAAATGCAAAACGGGTGGGAAACTTTCAAAAACAACACCTTTCTCGGCATCCTGATGACCAAAACCAGACGCATCATATTGATTTTCGCCAGTTAAAGTTTCTAGTTCAATATAATTTGCAAAAGACTCTTTTAAATTTTTCATTCCTTTGACATTCAACTGAATATCCCAAAAATCTTCTGTCCTACTACTTTCATAGTCAACATTAATACAACGAATGAAACTTTTCATCTTACCAACAAAAATATCGGATAAGCATCCTTCAATATTTGTTCCCTTCATCTTATTTTCGAGTCTATCCATCAAAATTCTGTTCATTTCTTGGACATCATGCTGAGTGAAGGCCTCCGAGCTATCCCATCCAAATGACAGCGTCAACTCGTTAGTATCTAAAGCTTCATCTGAGGTTTGCAATCTATAGAAAAGTCTTTGTAAAGCCAAAGAGACACTTTTGGTCATAGGGGCTACTTCTTCACCATCACCATATTTAACGACTTCATCTTGAGTAGGAATTTGATAAACCTTCTTTCTGAATAATTTGGTGAAATAGTATGACTGTAGCAAGGAATTCAAATAACAAGTTGCACCTTGATTGTTTATTCCAACGAAGCCAGTCTCCTTTTTGGAATCATAATTCATAAAATTATGCCACAACACACCCGTATGATCTTTGATTATACGAATGTAAACCGTGAAATTCACCTTATTGTCATTGATAAAGGGATGCTTGTTCAGTCTAGTGCTATTGAGCAAACTATTCAACTCAATGAAATTACCAAATCCCCAATCTGTCTCATCGGCAGTGAAACGATGTTGGGAGACATTCTGTTTATGCGCACTAGGAAATTTGGGGTTCCAAATGTCAATCACAAACTGGCAGCAAACATGCCATGATGGATCAATAGGAACTGTTTTAGTTATCCTTTGTTTTGTTTCATTTTCCTTGTTTTCGTTACCATCGATACCAGTGGATGGTGTGACGTCTGGTGAATCATCATCGGTGATGTCAATTAAGATGGATTCCTCCGGCTCCGTGATAGTAGTAGAAGGAGGATGTGGCTCTAAATATACTGATAGGTAGTTACCGCCATTTCCCTTTGGAAATAGTAGCAAGTTCCATTCAAAATCACCAACCTTGAATCTAGGCCCAACTACTTTGTGTTCTTTAAACTCTTTCCAATTTTCGATTTCCCAGGTATGATACCCTTCACATTCCACTTCATGATCCTCTGGAATTTTGGGCATGTATCTACTCCTCATCAATTCTGGGTTTGAAGAATCATCAGGATTGTCTGATTCAATTGACGAGGTTCTAGATGAGGCCGGAGATACGGAAGCAACAATTGCTCTATTGGCATTAGGCTCTATCCCCGATTGCTTCGAACCAATTTGATTATCGAGAAAAAATTCAGACTGCATTCTTTGTCCAGTTGCGATGATTAATCAGTAATTCCTCTTTTGATATTTTAAGACCGACGTTCTCGCAAAACGTAACTAGGATATAAAACTCACAATTGAGATGGCAATCGTTTATTTGTTTCCAATTATGATTGATCAGCTAACAGTGTGATGAGTTCAAGGTCTAAATGATTTAAAATGTTTGATTCAATCAATTTAAAGAATCGAGATGCGACCTTGTTCTAGAATTCAGTGATTGATCTCTATCGGAAAAATTGAGTGTTTGAAATACAATAAAATCAATCGGACAAGCACTTTCTGAGAATGATTGAGTTCGTCAATTGTTATATTGAAACTGTATTTGATACTTAAATGCTAGAAATCCTGTACCTTCCTTATTAAATATGAACCGTAATCTGTTTTTTCGATATTTTATTAAGAATTTTAATTTTATTTGGAGGGCAAACAAGCTGGAACAAATGCCCCAGGGGAAGGCAAAAAAATTAAAAAAGTAGTTCATAAGTGTCTCAATTACCCGGATCGGAACAGGTTTATTATCAGATAGATAATCGATCTATAGATCTATATACAATTGACCTTCTCTTGTTCTTACTTCTTACTATTTCTCTATCTCATTGGAAGTATCAGCGCTACCGTCCAACTGTTTCAAACTATCGCACAATTTCTCTGCTATTAATTGATTTGCTTCTAAATTACCGTTCAGCTTGACTTGTTCTAACAATGGTAATTCTGGTTCAACATTAGGGGTGCGTAATTCATCACCGGGTCCAGGTTTATAAAGATTCTGCTGCATGTAATCTTGCGTGTCATCGATCTCAACAGTAGAATTGCTGTTGGTTTTCGAAATCAAGGCACTGTTTCGATAACCTGTTTCTTCTCCATTTTTGGAAGACGTTTGTGGATTACCTGCGTCATTCTCACTATCACTGTAATCTATATCAAACTTACTTTCCTGTGGATCTTCATTTGCCATTTGACAGTTGAAATTTTCGTTGTCATCAAAATAGGCCTGGTGATAGTCCAATGAATTAATAGAATCAGTCTCATCTTCTTCACAATGAGAATCATCATCGTTATCATCAACGTCAACATCAAAAACAGGAGCACGCCTATTGTGGTAAGGTCTTCTATGCTTTTCGTCATTATGTTTGTCAAACAGTTTTTTGTTCTTATCGCTCAAAAGATGTACAAATGATTTTTGTTCTTCTCTAGCGTTCCAATTTAATATTCTACTTACAGAATCGACAAATTCTGTCTTTGAAGACCTCACCGTTGGGAAAGGAAAAGGAGATGCAACAACAGTGACATAATCACCTTTCTGCAATTCAATTCTGGATCTACCATCAAATGAACACCATGCATTTGATCTGCTCCTATAGGGCACTTTCACATTCAAAGTCATCGAGTCAGGCAATAATATTGGTCTAAATGATAAAGTGTGAGGGCAAATGGGAGTAACACTAATAGCACTCACTCCAGGGTGAACTAAAGACCCATTAGCTGATAAGGAGTATGCGGTGGAACCAGTAGGAGTGGCCAAGATCAAACCATCGGCTTGGGCCACTGTTAATAAGGAGCCATCACCGTACAATTCAAGCATTGAGACCCATGGAGATGGGCCCCTATCAATCACCACCTCATTCAAAACTTGTTGTTCACAAACCAAATCACCATTCAGTTTATGTACACGGCATGTGAACCTCATTCTCAAGTTTGTTTTCACTCCCCTTTTCAACACTTGTTCCAAGAGAACTCTAAAGTCTTCAAATTTGAAATTTGTTAAAAATCCCAAGGACCCCAACGAAAACGACATTACAGGAGGAACGACCCTTTGGAACAAAGTTGATACATATAGCACGGTACCGTCACCTCCCAATGTCAATACTAAGTCAAACATATCAGGATTTCCCCGTATAAGTTCTTTAGTCCAGTACTTCAAACGACTGGTACATTGTGAATAATCAGACATCAATCCGGCTGCGTTGAATCTCTTTGAATTCTCCAAATGATGATCAACGAATACGTCAATTTTATCTTTGGATAATAACCACTCGGCCAATTCTCTTGTAAGGTAAATCAAATTGTTATCTCTGGCTTTGGTTACAATCATAACAGACTTCAATTGTAATTTTATCGTAGCCTTGCTCAAGTTTTTCGCAAGAATTCTTACTCCCTGTGCTGTTTTAGCTAATTGAGCATGAGACTTGACTGATTTCAAGTTACTAGTTGACAAACTTTCCAAAAATTGAGAGCTTTCCTTATTCACCCCAGTTTTCTGACTAGACAACTTGTTTAGCAAATAGTCTCTATAGTTATCTCCTAACAAATGGTTCAGCTGTGGTGGTGTTCCGTTATCTCCACTATTAAGTTTCTTACGTTCATCAGCAGTGTTCTGAATGTTCGATTGAGATAAGTTGTATTTAACGTTTTGTGGATGTATGCCTGTTATCAATTCCCTTTGACCTTCAATTGGATTTTGCAAAAGACTGCCATGCAATACGGGTTGCTGCTGGTGGCGACCATTCGACTCCATTGAGGATGATCTGCTCATCAACAAATCACTTGCAGAATTCTGAGATGCAGAGACATCTCTGAGATTACTTCCTTTCGACATTATGAGGACCTTTCTCTCTGTGTACTTCTAAATGACTCAAGTGTATATGCTAGAGAAATTGTATGATGCAAAGTTGATAATATCAAAAATTCTAACGGTTTCTCTTCACTTTTTTTTTATGTTTTCGTTTAATTTTATTGTAATCAAATACAAATAACAAACGATTTTATTAAAATAACGAGAGAGACGTTTCGAGGATCATTTAATCTTTTTGGTCCTCTATTTTCAGGGCAAACTGGTATCCCTCTTTCACTGCTGATTGAGCTTTCTCCTTTGACCTTGATGAACTGGCCACCGACTGCTAGTTTCTGGTAATTTGATTTACTTCATACAAGCGTAGGTTTACTACATCAAAAAGCCTACTCACCTCTTATGATTATTTGAAAGTTATTCTGTATAAGAAATCAATGTTTAATATATAAAAAAGCTGTAATTAAAAATCATGGGGAACCTGCTTTAGCAGAAACTTCTTTGACTTTACATTTCCATCCAGCAGCATCTTTATCCAATAATGGTAATGAAGCACCGAGGCACCAACCCAATTCATTGTTGTTGATTTTCTTGGCTGTTTTCAATTCTCTTGCTAATGGAATATCGTACCCAGTATGTAATAAACCCACCATGAAAGATAAATCCAAACACCATTGTGGTTCTTTCTTCAATTCAGCAACACTAGTTTCTTGTATCAAGTATTGAGTCCAGAATTTAGAGCCTGAGCAAACCAATTTAGTAATATCTTTGATTTCATCCAATGTGAAGGAGTTTGGCATTCCTAATGGGTTCAACCTATCGTAGAAGTATGAAAAGATGAACATGTCATTTGAAGCGTCAAATTGATGTAATAATGAAGGTTGGTAAATACCGTTAAATGAACATGAGTCAGTTTTACATTCTAATTCTTTGTTCAAAACAGTATCAGCCAAGAAACGACATTGTGTTCCAGCACTTTGGGCCAAAGGATCCTCCTCGGAAGTGGCAGGAGACTTGAAATTTACCAAGTATGTGGAATCATCGATTTTAACTTTGACATTTTCAGCGGTGACACCTGGTGGGATACATGGATGTGCGACAGTAGCCTTTGCCTTAATTTCCTTGTTAGAAAGCTCTTCTGGTGTAAGCGGAGCCAATTTAGACTCGGCATCTTTCAAATGTGTGGAAAGAACTAATGAATTGACCTTGTTCCTACCTTCCATTAATCCATATCCTAAATGTGAGTATTGATATAATGTGAAATCTCTTCCACCAAAGCTAGTGGTAAATTTGTGTTCACCATCAATCATTTTTTCACCATCTTTTGGCTCGAAGACGATTTGAGTGGATCCACCTCCCAAATCAAAGACAGCAGCAGTTGGAAGTTTAGAAGAAGATCCAATATTACCCAACAAGTAATTTGTGGTGATCCATGCATAAACACCCTCAAGACTTCCATCCATAATAGAGATACCATCACCTTCAACAACGGCAAATGGGTAATCTTCCTCTAAATGTCTTCTGACCTCAGCCAAGATTTTATCTGACTTGTCTTTTCCCAATAATCTCAAACCTGCAGTGGCCTTAACGGCAACAGGGGTACATGATCTTTGCTTTTCAGGGACTGTTTGCAAGGCCAACTCCAATAATGGATCTAACGATTTAGCAGCAGCAACTGCGTCAGTGTCAAAAGACGATAAACCAGGGTTCAACATCTTGAATTCCTCATTCAATAATTTTGGTGGAGAGTAACACAAATCAAATGAGTAGATGTGAATTCTTGATCCAGTTGATCCAGCATCGATCATAACGACATACTCAACTTTGTCCTTACAGTTATCAGATGGGGAAACTTCACCAACTTTTTTAGCATCATTTCCCAGTATCAGCTTATCCTTAGTTGTCTCCGGTACTGTAGAGTCGGAACCAAAAGAAGACGAACCAGTTGCAATATCAATGTCCTTATTAGCATTTTTACCATCTTGAACTGATTCAGCTTTATCCTTATTAGCTTGAATCTTATTACTCAGAGGTGGTTTTGATTCAGAGTCTGTGTCCTTAATAGGAGCGACATCATCATCAACAGCATCCTTCCCGCTTGCATCTGGCTTTTTATCTCCACCAGTTTTGGAATATGGAGCCTTATTTGAAATTGGTACCGTGTTTGATGTGTTGATATCTGGCGAATTGTCCAATCTTGATGGCTTGGTTATGGAGTTGGAAACACCAGTAGGTTGGGTCAATAAGAATACAAAAATCACAAAGATGACTATGGAGCCAACAATGAACTTGTAGTGACGATTTGATATAAAAGACATCTTTCAGACACGCTAGATTTTATATATATTACGTATCAAGTTGATATTTTAAATTTTTTGTTATTTTTTTTAACTTCATTAAGAATCTTCTCATTCTTTATTTTTTTTCACGACTTTTCTGATCTGATCCGAAGTAGAATAGTGATTTGTTAAACGTTATCAGTCACCATTCTCCGTATTTCATACAGATAGTCTCTATCATATATTTCTTCAGGTTGAAACCAGTTTTTTACTTTTTTATTCCATTTCATTTCCTCGTGTTTGAATCTGTAAATTAATTCTCTTGATATATTAAATGGATCATCATCATTGTTCCTATCTCCATCACGAACATCAAAGCCATCTTCCTCATCGATGTCTCCCAATCTGTTTCTATCCGCAACAGTGGAAGATGTCATGACACTTGAAGAGCTGACTCCCCTTGACTTGGAAGGGTTTGCATTGTTTGATGTACTTCTCGATTGTGGATCATCTTCCTGTAGATCCTCCAAGTCTCTAAATGGATCATTCTCATCATTGTTTGCATCTTTTTCCAAATTTATCCAACACATCTTATCAGGATTGAATGCCATATTCCCAATTATTTGATGTCTTTGACCCGGCTGCTTTTTCGTGATTGTATGAAGGGAATTGCTATTTATGAGTGCAGGTCTTGCATTAGCATTTTCAAATTTACTCAAATCAACATCATTACCTTCCCACCTATAAGTTTGAGGGTTATACCTCATATCACCTCCAGCTTTGTTATGATAAATCTTCTCAGAGTTAGCATTACTGAGTTGCTTGATTAATCCAATATTTCTGGAGGGCTTCGATGGACTATGAGTTCTTTTCTTCAGCTTTTTCGGTTTGGGATTCGAGTAAACTTCCATATAATTTGCCAAATTTATCAATTTCCGTATCGACTTTTTATCTTGTCTAGTTAATGTCTCATCTTGATCCTCTGTCAAGTCATTGAAGTTTTCAAGTTCATCACCCTCACCAAATTTGTGTACTCTATAATTGTCACCCAACATATCTAAAGGATTATTAGTTCCCAGTGAACCTCGATAGACATCAAAGTAATTCGAAGCGCTGTGCTTCAATTTTCTAGGAGCGAAATCAGGACCATTTCTCATTACTGGCATTGAATTCTTCCCACGAAGGGTATAACTGGATTGTGAGTGCTTTACCCTACCTCTTGAAGAATGTTGATCTGGCCTCTTGGGACGTTGAAAGCTTGCTGAGGAAATTGGATCAAATCCATCCATAAAATTTTCATCTTCTTCATTAGTTGCCGCTTTATACCTGGCTATGTTATTCGAACTTTGAACTTTTCTATGTAGAAGGGAATTGTACTTCATCAGATTATTGTATTCAATTTGTGCTTGATGTAAAGCCTTCTCCTTTCTCATTTGATATTGCTTCAATAGGTTGATGTTGTTGTTGATCTCAAACCCTTCGATGAATTCATTATCAGTATCATCAGTTTCACTGAAATTATTCAAAGATACACTTGATGATGTGCTCCGACTTGGAGAAGATGAAAGTTGAATATGATCTGGATTCACATCTCTTTTTGGATGATAAAACTTATTTGGAGATGAATTTGGCAGAAATTGAAAGTCCTGCGGGAACTCAATATCATCTTCGACATCGCTTTGGTCGTTGTAGGCGTCTAAGAACCTCAATGATTTCTTCTTTGAAGGCGCCCTTTGCCCATTATTACCAGCTTTGATAGTCAGATGATCCATATCATCGAAACCATCCATGAAATCTTCCTTGGATAGCGTCCTTTGCCCATCAGCATCTTGACGAATGCTATTCTGTCTCTTCATGTCATTAAAGTCCTGCAAAGTTATAAAATTCTTGGTCTTTTTAGTGTCATTAGTGGTATTATTATTGATCTTCAAATTTCTGAATTTATCTCCTACATCGTCCTGAAGTGTATCCTTTACAGGGCTCTTGTTATAAAATCTGTTAGCCGACGATGAAACGCTTGCTCTTAGCACTTCATCGAAGTCCTCGTCGAAGTCATTGTTCCAGTCTGATTCGTTCATCGATTTCCACTATAATGAGTTACTGGTCTTTTGTTTACATTTTTTTTTTTATCGATTTGGATTAAATGAAAAAGTTCACTCTTTCACAGAATTACAACTAGAACAAGCTACAACAATTTGATGAAAGGTGAAGTAAATAAGTATTATCTAAAATTAGAAATTGGATTTCAAAGCCTTTAATTGTTCAAAAATAGCAGATTTGGCAGTACCACCTGTAGCAGTTCTTCTTTCGACGCTGACTTCAAAGTCGAATACATCTGTAACATCATCACCGAATCTCTCATCAATCTTCTTGAATTGTTCCAAGGAAAGTTGGTCAATACCAGACAATTTTAACTCTTCGGCGGTTCTAACACATTCACCAGAAATGTGGTGGGTTTCTCTGAATGGAACACCTTTTCTAACGAGGTAATCGGCCAAGTCTGTTGCTAACATATCCATTGTCAATGCAGCTTCCATCTTTTCTTTGTTGATGTTCAAAGTTGAAATAACACCAGTGGCAATCAATATAGAATGCTCCACAGTGGTCAAACAATCAAACAATGGCTCCTTATCTTCTTGCATATCTTTGTTATAAGTCGATGGGATAGATTTGATAGACATCATGAATCCGGCCAATGAACCAAATACTCTACCAGATTTTCCTCTTAACAATTCCAAAGAATCTGGGTTTTTCTTTTGAGGCATCAATGATGATCCCGTTGAATAAGCATCTGCCAATTGAATGAATCCAAATTCACCTGTAGAATAGATGATTAAATCTTCAGAGAATCTTGAAATATGGTTCATGAATAATGACGACCAAAACATTGTCTCAACGACAAAATCACGATCTGAAACGGCAGCTAAGGAATTCCCTATAACACCATCGAATCCCAATCCTTTTGCCAAATATTCTCTATCAATTCCATAAGGATGACCAGCCAAAGCACCTGCACCTAATGGAGATTTGTTCACTCTGACGATAATTTCTTGTAATCTTTTGTAATCCTCAGTGAAATATGTCGCATACATACTCAACCAATGTGACCATCTAATAGGTTGCAGTTTTTGTAAATGAGTGTAACCTGGCATCAAGACGTCAATTTCATTTTCGGCTCTCTTGATTATTGTTTCGATGAATTCTTTTAAGAAAACACTCAATCTTCTTAACTCTTCACGAACGTATATTCTCATATCAGTGGCAACTTGGTCATTTCTTGATCTACCCGTGTGAACTTTACCGGCAATATGTCTACCAATGATTTCACCCAATCTACGTTCATTTGCAGTATGAATATCCTCGTCTCCTGGTTTTTCGACAAACTTGTTGTTACTCCATTCCTCCTTGATGATTTCCAAACCACGATGGATCTCAACTAATTCTTCTTGACTGATCAAAGACAATTTGGCAAGTCCCTCAGTGTAAACTTTGGTACCGGCTAAATCAGCCTCGTACATCTTTCTATCATATGGTAATGAAGCATTATACAAATCCATCAATGGATCACTGGCACCTGTGAATCTACCACCCCATAATCTTAACTCTGCTGGTTTACTCTCAGACATTTTAACGAATATTCTCAATAATTGGTTTGATGATTGCAATATTTCACTGAAAAGTTTTTTTTCTTTTATAATCGAATCCAAGTGACTCACGACCATTTGGCTTCTAAAGTTTGTTGTTGACCGAAAAAAGGAACTTTTCAAAAATTAGGCGCGGTGTAGAATTTGTATTTTACTAAGGGAACCATTGGGATTCGATTCAATTCGAATTGATAGCTTCAAATTTTGAGCTTACAACTGACATCGATAAAAGTAAACTATCTTAAATACTGTATTTATATAAAAAGGGCATACACTTATGGTTTACATCTTCCTGAGAATCTTGGGTACAAGGAACAATCTCTAACAGTGAATCTGTTACATAACCAGGCTAAAATACGTTCGGTACCTAAACCGTAACCACCATGAGGACATGTACCATATTTACGTTGATCAACGAACCAATAATAAGCTTCTGGATCAATACCTTCTCTTTTGAAACCGGCAATCAACTCTGATTCAGTTTCAATTCTCATAGAACCACCGGTGATTTCACCAACAGTTGGCATAAGAACATCAACAGACTCTGTGACTCTTTCATCATCGGCACATTTCTTCATGTAGAAAGATTTGATTTCGACTGGGAATCTTGTCAACAAGATTGGAACACCAATGGTATCTGTCATTTTTCTTTCAGCAGCTTCAGCAATGTCATCACCAAATTTGAAAGGTTCCCCTTCCTCGTTTGGAATACCGTGCTCGTTTAACCAATCCAAAGCATGAATGTACTCCATTCTCTTGAATGGCATGGCAGGAGCAACAAAATCAGGGTTTAATTGTTTGATTAATGGACCGGCAATAGGATCTTCAAGAACGTATTTAACACTCTTGGTGATCACCCTCTCTATATGATCTAATAAATCTTCAAATGTGATAAATGCTAATTCAGCTTCAATATGAGTGTATTCTGATAAATGTCTTCTTGTATGAGACTTTTCAGCTCTAAATGATTCTTGAATACAATAAACGTCACCTAAACCTGCAAGACAAGTTTCCAAATACAATTGTGAACTTTGGGTTAAGTAAGCTTCTTCCCCATAATACTGCATTTTGAATAATGTGGAACCACCTTCCACTTGTGTTTGAACCATACATGGTGGTGTAACTTCCGTGACAGTTTCCTCATCATAGACTCTTCTGATTGCCTTCAAAAATACAGCTCTCACCTTCATGACTGATGATAAAGTTTCACCACGTAACATCAAATGACGTTGATCCAACAAAATGGAAGGATCAGCTTCCTCTTGAACCTTATGAGTGAATGATTCAGATCCACCCGGTGCGAGACCTACAACCTCATAGTAATCTGCAATGAATTCAACACCACCTGGAGCTGTCTTTCCCTCTGGAAGTTTTTGGACAGTACCCTTCACCAGAATGGTTGACTCAATGGTCAATTGAGTAGTTTGATAAGCATTGGCCAAATCACCACTAAGGACACACTGAATAAATCCAGTACCATCTCTCAAGACAATGAAAGCCAAACCTTTTTGTAAACGCAAACGGTGGATCCAACCTTTTATCAACACTCTTTTACCAATAGATTCAACAGCCTTACCAACCTTGACACTTTCAGCCTTTGGTAATGAGTCATCATCAATGATCTTTATCT
This sequence comes from Nakazawaea holstii, assembly GCA_003706265.2. NCBI lineage: Eukaryota > Fungi > Ascomycota > Pichiomycetes > Alaninales > Pachysolenaceae > Nakazawaea > Nakazawaea holstii. The sequence goes on along the minus strand of PPKU02000047.1, from coordinate 25,188 downwards.
TCAAAGCTGCCAACTTCTTTTCAGCTTCCTCCAATTCTTGTTGCTTCAGTTTCTCTTCAGCGATTTTGGCCTTTTCCAGCCTCTTCTTTAAAGCTTCTGATCCCTTCTTGGCCTTCTTTAAAGCAGAAGCAGAAATTTCATAGTAATCTGGTTTCTCATCATCGCTTTTATAAACGTAAATTTTACTCTCTGGGTGGGAAAACAAGGCAAAGGCAGCACTCTGGAATGGGGCTTCCTTTGACCCACTAACGTCTATGCTGTCTACACCTGTAGCTTCGTTAACGTAGTAAGACATGTTATTTTATTCTAATGAATATATATGAAAACAGTCATATAAAACAAAATTTTTTTCTCTGTTGATGAACAAAAACACAAAAAACTCAAACAAAAATGGACGAACACAAAAAACTGAGAAAGAGAAAAAATTATCATTTTTGGTAGAAATTCGCATCTTGTGTGATCGATCGATAGATAACTATTTAGTACAATAACAAACACATCATGGCATTAGAGGCTTCGCTAGCTGCTTTATCATTGGCCACTGTCTCAGACGAAGGCTCAGTTGCCGTCAAGTCGTTGGTATTCAAACCAAAGACTGCAAAGACTGCAATTCCAGTTCCAGTTGTAGTCATCGCTTTGGCTTCGACTCAAACCCCAGGTGGTGCAATCGCCAAGGCTGCTGGAGTTAAAGAACCTAGATTGGCAAAAGATGATTTGGTTGCTGAGTTTTTCAACACTACTCCAAAAGAGTTTTCAATTGCTAATTTGTCAAAGGAACATCTGAACAAAGTCAAGATCTTGTTGGATTCACAAATTGAATCAGACCCAACTTTGAACTTAACTTTGGCTACCGAGTCATCAAAGGCATCTATTACTTCAAAGACCTTGATTGAATTTTTGAATTCCATAGAAGTTGAAACCATTACTGTTGATTTTTCAGCTGAAGCTGTCGCTGCTTCTACTTCTCTGGCACCAGTTTCTGCCCCTAAGAAGAAGGAAACCAAGTTGGATGATGCCAAATTGATTGGTATCACTGTTGATAAAGATTCTGATTTCCCAAGTTGGTACTCCCAGGTGTTGACAAAAGGTGAGATGTTGGATTATTATGATGTCTCTGGTTGTTATATTTTAAGACCGGCATCATATGCCGTTTGGGAAGAAATTCAAAGATGGTTTGACGCTGGTATCAAGAAAATGGGTGTTAGAAACGCTTATTTCCCAATGTTTGTCTCTTCAAAAGTCTTGGAAAGAGAAAAAGACCATATTGAAGGTTTTGCTCCAGAAGTTGCCTGGGTTACTAAAGCTGGATCGAGTGATTTGGAAGAACCAATTGCCATTAGACCTACTTCAGAGACAGTTATGTATCCATATTACGCTAAGTGGATTAGATCACACAGAGATCTCCCATTGAAATTAAACCAATGGAACAGTGTTGTCAGATGGGAATTTAAACATCCTCAACCATTTTTAAGAACTAGAGAATTCTTGTGGCAAGAAGGTCACACAGCGCATTTAACTACTGAAGAAGCACAAAAGGAAGTTTTGGAAATTTTAGATTTATATGCCGGTGTTTATGAGGAATTGTTGGCTATCCCAGTTGTCAAGGGAAAGAAAACTGAAAATGAAAAATTTGCCGGTGGTGTTTTCACAACAACAGTGGAAGGTTACATTCCAGCTACTGGAAGAGGTATTCAAGGTGGTACTTCTCATTTCTTAGGTCAGAACTTCTCCAAGATGTTTAACATCTCGGTAGAGAACCCAGATGGTGCTGGTAAAGAAAGATTGTTTGCTTGGCAAAATTCCTGGGGTTTATCAACCAGAACTATTGGTGTTATGGTAATGATTCACTCAGATAACAAAGGTTTAGTTATTCCACCAAGAGTTGCTCAAGATCAAGTTGTCATTATCCCTGTTGGAATCACAGCCAAGACAACCAAGGAAGAAAAAGACGCTCTTTATGACAGTTGTAAAGATATTGAATCAAGGTTACTGGCTGCTAATGTTAGAGTCATCTCTGATTTCCGTGACACATACTCTCCAGGTTGGAAGTTCTCTGATTCAGAATTGAAAGGTATTCCTGTTCGTTTGGAATTTGGTCCAAAAGATTTAACAAAGAAACAAGTCACTGCTGTTCGTCGTGATAACGGTAAAAAATACGAAGTTTTGTTACAAGATTTGGAAAAGCAAATCCCGGAAATCTTGGACGAGATGCACCACAGCTTATACGCTGCTGCTAAGGAAAAATTCGACACTCATAGAGTTATGGTCAATGAGTGGAAAGATTTTGTTCCTACTTTGAACAAGAAAAATATCATATTATCTCCATGGTGTGGTGATGGTGATTGTGAGGATGATATTAAGGACTCTTCTGCCAAGAAGGATGACGGTGAAGATGAAGAAGTTGATGAGAAATCACCAAGTATGGGTGCCAAATCATTATGTATTCCATTCGAGCAACCTGAATTGAAAAAGGGTCAAAAGTGTGTGAAATGTGACAAACCAGCTATCCAATACTGTATGTTTGGTAGATCTTATTAGTGTTCTTTTTTTTTTTTTGGTACTTGGTTAATACTTCTTGTTGAGTTGTTATGCAATTATTCGTATGCATTTTATAATATAATTTTTCCACTTCGAACCTTTTATAGTTGTTTTTGTACATTTATATGTTGCGGTATGATCGTACTCCTCAAGATTCCACATGTCGTCTTTCTTGCCTAAAGATCTCTAATGTCTTCAAAGCTTCCGGTTGTCAAAAACATAATCAGTAGAGAGCTGTGGATGAATAAGAAGTTTAAGACCAAGCGAACGCGGTCATTTTGGCGACATATGTGAATAGATTAATACTACTTGTCTTTGTGTCATATTCGAATTCGCAAGATCTCGTTAAGCGCGGGAAAAAAAATGGACATAAAATAAAATAACAAATTCATTGACATAAAGAGGAGATAGATACAAGACGCCGATGAGTGAAGACAAAGTTGGCAGAAAGCTAACGGAAGAAGAGAAGAAGTTGCATCATAATTTGAGTGAACAAAAGAGGCGAGAGCAGTTGAGGCTGACTTATGATAGACTAGTAGATTTGATTCCAACTTTAACCCCGGATGATAATCGGTCGGAATTAACAATAATTGACAAATCGATTGAGTATATCGAGAAATTAAGACTGGAAAATGACAAATTGATGTCTAAGTGCAAGGAGAAGAAACTGTGACTCGAAGTTGCCATTCACTCATGCAGAGGCACAATGGCAACGTCTTCAACTTGTATTTTGTTAACGAAGTAATGAAATTTTATGAACATAAATATGGTGATGGGAAATCCCTCATATCTTGGCTCTCCTTCACGATTCAAGATCTTTCAATTATATTAAGATGTTTCCGAGGCAATGATTCATCCTTTATATCTTGCCTGTCACCTGTCATCTTCTCAAGCAATAATTGGCTAGGGTAGCGGCTGCTCCACTGTGAGAGTTTTCGGACTACAATTCAATCTCATTGGATCAAAAAAATAACACTTTCTTCGGCTTCATTGATGCATTCTGTCCAAAGAAGAAGCTTGATATCTTCAGGGTATTGTGCTTCGTAGTTTTTAAGATCTCCAATGCATAAAGATTAATTAGTAGGGAGTATTTTGATGTCGAAATTCAGGCCACTAGCATTCGAAAAAAGCACCTGCAAGGGTTCAATAGATTTACAAATTCCATTTACACTTATCTTCTTTCACTTGAGCGTCGTAGAGATCTTCTTTACAGGCAATTTCTTTGTAGCATCCACTTGAGATTTCTCGAAAAAAAAAAAAAAAAATTCTTTAACTAACGAGATTTTATCTTAAAGGTAAGAATGTTCATCACTCGTCAAGTGATACCGAGACTCACAAGGAACTATTCTCAAAAGACAGAGTTACCTTTGACTCTAAAGCAATTGTTTAATGCTCCTCCAAAATTTCAGTCAGATTTAACGGTTGAAGGTTGGATTAGATCAGTTAGAGTTCAGAAAAAGATAGCATTCGTTGATTTGAACGATGGGACCACCCATGAGTCATTAACATGTGTTGTACCGCCAGAATCAGCACTGAACTTGCAAACTGGTGGATCGGTTAAGATAAGTGGGATATTCAGCGAGTCCAGAGGTAAGCAAGATTTTGAGTTAAAAGTACCTCTTGATGACAGAGGTGAAAAGTATTCAGTGACGACAATTGGAACTGTCCCGGACGATTATCCGTTACAAAAGAAGTCACATACCAACCTGTACTTGAGAACTATACCACATTTACGTTGGAGAACTCTGACATTGTCTTCAATTCTAAGATTGAGATCTCAAGTTGAAACGTCTTTGATGGACTTTTTCAATCAGAACCAATTTGTCAAAACATCACCACCGCTTATCACTAGTTCCGATTGTGAGGGAGCTGGGGAACTTTTCAAATTAGAGGCTAACTCCAAGATTGGAACCGATGAGAAGTTTTTCGGCAAAGATTCATACTTGACTGTCAGTACCCAGTTGCATTTAGAGGTGTTATGTATGGCATTATCACGGGTATGGACATTGTCTCCGTGTTTTAGAGCAGAAGAAAGTGATACAAACCGTCATTTGAGTGAGTTTTGGATGTTAGAAGCAGAAATTGCCTATATTGATGATGTTCACCAGTTGACAAAGTTCTCTGAGAGGATGATCAAATCTGTAGTAACTCAACTTTTGGCTTCATCCGATTACAAAAATTTGACAGAATCAAGGAGAGATCCATCTGCAATTGAAAAGATGACACAAAGGTGGGAAACATTAACAAAGAAAGAAGAGTGGGATAACATAACCTATACAAAAGCCATAGAGATTCTTCAAGAGGCTGAACAAAACAATATAGTTTCGTTCAAATATAAACCTCTTTGGGAAGAGGGACTCAGATCAGAACATGAAAAATGGCTCGCCGGGGAATATTTCAAAGGACCTGTTGCAATCACTGACTATCCAAAATCTCTAAAACCATTTTATATGAAGACCAACCCAGACGGGAAAACAGTAGCATGTTTTGATTTGTTAGTGCCTGAGGTGGGTGAATTAATCGGTGGATCAATAAGAGAACATGATTACGAGGTATTGAAACTGGATATGCTAGCAAGAGGAATGAACACATCAGAGATTGATTGGTACTTATCACTTAGAGAGAATGGTTCAGTTCCTCATGGTGGATTTGGCATGGGCTTCGAAAGGTTAATATGCTTTTTAGCAGATATTGAAAATATAAAAGAAGTTATACCTTTCCCAAGATACGCGGAAAATTGCTCATGTTAGCAGTTTATAGAACTAAAGCAGAAAAATAAGAACACCTGTATATATATTACCAGCCTAATCAGCTGTATCTCCATGATGGACGATATTTTCGTAGGCGTCATCAATTGAATCAGCGACATCATCTAGGGCATCGCTGATATCATCAATGATATTATCAAAAATATCTGAGAGACCATGATGTTTTTCGTTTTTGTCGTCACCTTTCTCACCCTTGTCGTTGTCGTCATCGTCATCGTCGTCATCATCGCCATCTTCATCATCTTCATCATCTTCGTCTTTGTCGTCTTTGTCGTCATCGTCATCTTTGTCATCTTTGTCATCTTTGTCATCTTTGTCATCTTTGTCATCATCGTCGTCGTCATCATCTTCGTCATTATCCCCTTTACCTCCGTTTCCGCTATCATTCTTCCCATCCTCGTTTTGATGACCCGGAAGACCAGTATTTGTATCGGGGGATTCACTATTAGTTTTCGTAGACGTAATCGCCACAGCGGTAGATGCAAGGCTGGAAGAGTACGTTGGGTCTGGCAGAGAATGAGGATCTATTATCGAAGTCGCCTTCTCTTCTTCCGAGCTGACGGATAATGAATTTTTGATACTTCCTGAGCCTTTTCTCCATAAGGTATCGTACGTAGCATTTTCCCTCATGATATTGAGGTTCTCTGTAAACGAAACATTTGGATAGTCATATTCATCCTCCCACAGATTAGCTAAAATGTTTGCCTTGTTTATGTATGACCCAGCCTCTGATAAAGGTCTGGTCCCATTATTTGGAGACGGACGAAGTGCAAGGGTATCACAAATAATGTTGTAAACTTCCACATTCTGGAATGGTTTGACCTTTAATTTCCCATCTCCGAGTTGTTCCCTGAAATAAGGACCTGAGCCTATGAACAATGCTCTCATGAGAACTTCTGTATTGTTGTAACCATGAACACCTTTTGGACTATAGTTGTAGTTCTTCTTCTCCCAATCTGCCTTCGTGATCAAGGAATATCCAACTTTGGGTATAACCCATATTGGAGCCAACCTCGTAGAATACACGTTGGATATCTTTCCACCGAAATTCCATTCATCTGGAAGATCAGCAGCTTTGAAGATGTCATAATTATCTTTGTTAAAGTCCTTCTGATAGTTCAGCTTCATCTCGTCAAATACTTCTTCAACAGAGAACTCTTTTTTCGGCCGCAAAGCGAATAACGGCCAACCATCGATGTGATCTATCTTCGAGACGTCAACTATTTCATCTAGAACTATAACCCTGTCATTTGAAGTTGGAGCCATGCCGTGATCCGATACAATCACTACATTAACAATATCAGTTAAACTCCTTTTCTCCAATCCTTGAAAAACGGACTCTATGAAACCATCAACACGTTTCAACCCATCATCAAGCTCATCGCCAATGCCATATTTGTGTCCGAGAGAATCGATAGTTGGGACGTATGAGAGAATCAATTCAGGTCTTTGTTCAATTTCTCTATCAATCCACTCGAATATTCTGGACACCTTTTGAGACAAGACCTCACTTCCATTGTATGCGTCAACTTCCATTGGTCTGAGCTTTGGATTGCTGAAGGGGACCTCGCTTCCAGGCCACATGTGGATTGCTGAAGAGACATTTTGCAACGCAGCGGTCTGCCATATTGCCTCTCCACCCCACCATTCCTCTATGAGACTCAACTTTGGGTTTGTGTTGACAAATTGCTTCCCCGATTGAGGATCAAAAAATGTATTACCCACTATTCCGTGCTCACTTGGGTAAAGACCAGTTACAAGCGTCCAATGGTTAGGGAATGTGGAGGAAGGGAACGAGGGTGTCATATATGGAGCTCCATATTCTTCTGACATCAACTTGTGCAAGAAAGGGGTTAATTCCGGTGATATGTAATGGGGATGGAAACCGTCTAAAGAAATTAAAAGGGTTGTTGCATAAAATGGGTGTGTACCATTATGGTATATTAACTTTTGAACCTCTTTGATCACTGGAATTGAGTTAGAGCTTGGTTTCTTGGCCAAGATTACTACGAACCCGATAAAAAACAGCAACAACAGGGCAATCAAAAAGTAAAATTGATATCTTTTCAAGGTAATTGAAGTCGTTTTCTGAATTCTGTCTATGCCCAAATCAGTGAAATCTTTAAAATTCAAGATTAAGCTATCGTCATCATCGTCACCTGGGCTTTGAAAAGTCACATTTCTATCTTCCAACTCAAAAGAGTTCAAATCAGAAAAGTTCTTGTATTTGTTCCTCGGATTAAATATTCTCGTCACTTTCGTCCGAAGCTTAGATGCCAATGACTCCTCTGTTTCGTTGTTATCTATTTGAAAGCTACTGTTATCCAACTCATAGTCCAAGTTCAAGACATCTGATACATCAGTTCTGTCTAACATAATGTCATCTTCCAGATCATCTAGATCAGTCACAGGCACGTCGACGAAGTGGCTGGTCATCGTAAGCTTTTATAAATTTGCACTTCGAGTTGATGTCTTTATTATCTGGTATTCAATATCAGCGCTTTATTTTTCTTTCAAAAAATAAAAAATGTACAGAGCACATAGAAGAACGAGAAAAGACTTGAAAAAGTTGTGAGATTGTTGACTGACCACCATGTTTAGGGGGAAAACTCTACTAGGTGCTGGAATAAGGATAGTCGCAGGCTCAATGGTGCCCAAAGGCTATCAAATTCCCTTGCCGTACTTAGTTTTACGACGGGACCTTGTCAACTCTCACTTTTCAGGACCGAGATCGCATCTTACTGTTGATAGAGAATCATACGAAGTAGAAGAGGTTATAAAAATGGTGGAGGAGCTTTTAGCTGATGCTCCTCTGATGAAGGCTCTAAAGTTGCCCAGGTCATTCCCATTTTTGGATGATGTTACGAGACTAGAGAGAAAAGTATTAGACAATTACAGGTACAGGTCTAACTTTCCAAAGCAAGAGCAATTCAATTTTAAAAAGCATATGTTATATTCAGATACGAACAACAAAAGAGATAGATTCGGAATTTTGAAGTACTTGGAAATGGTAATAAAGGTGAAAGAAGGTAATTTAGAGAGTTTTGATAGCATTATTACCGCTTTCAGCGCTGAAGATTTGAGGCAATTGAATAATACTTTGTTACGAGCCAGTGAGGATGATTTACTGTTCTTCGAAAACGAGGTCCTTCCAATTGTCCTGAGGTTGTACGCTGATCCTGCTAGAATAAGCACTGCATCTTTTGAATTGTTGAATCCCACCTCTTTTTACGAGGTGGTGATACCGATGTGCATCTACCGTGGAAAATATCGTCTTGCAATGAAGTATCATAAACAGTTGATGCCCTTGATCAAAACGCACTACTTGGAGGTGAATTGGTTGCCTATCATTTTGTCTTCGCTTTTTCGTCAAGACATGGAGGCATTGAACACATTGATGAAAATACACTTTACATTGGACTTGAAAATCAATGGGTTTTTCGACTACATTGTCCCATTCTTGAGCAATGGCTGCCACGATCACAACGACATTCTTTATCTGGTGAAATGGGTCCAAGCATTGATCAAGCTCGGTGATCTCCCATCGTCATCTGAACCTAATCTCACAAATTTTATAAGATTTCTATTGCGAAACAAATTTGACAAATCAGTTTGGCAAATTTTTATCCTGTTGCACAATTCAAAAAACTCACAAATAATAAACAGCGGAGCCTGGGCATCAGAAAGGTTGATAATTACATTGATGGAATGTGTGAATTTTTCACAGACAAAGGATCAAATACTTTTTTTGAAGGAATTTATAGCCATGTTTAGTCGATGTCAGTTTCTTCACGATTCTGAATTTTGGTTTAAGTTAATCCAGCATACCATCTTTCGTGATCAAGAGACATCCGATAAAGGAATGAAATATATCCTGCTGCAGATGTCTAAGTTCGGCATAAAGGAAACATACAATATACATACAATCAAGTGTATGAGATCGAAAACGGATGAACGCTTTTTGATGAACTTTGACGCTTTGCTCAACCATCATGAGCTGCTAAAATCACAAGGTATTAATAGCACCATCCCTCCAAAAGTTTTGGGCGTCTTTTTAAGAATATTAGCAAGCCGCTCTCCCGATAGTTCCAATCATCATGAGATGTCGAGCACAAACTTAATCGACGAGTCGTTTGCCATGTTTGAAAGCTATATCAATCAAGCAGTCTTAGCTTTCGATAGCACCTTAATTAATCAGCGGGCATTCCTCAGTTTGTGCAGTGAATTATCGAAAGGGCTTTTGCAAGGATTAGAGAACACAAAAGCGATCTCTAAGTATCAAAAGATAGATTTCATTTCGAAACTAGAATCATTTATATACGATTCCCTACAAAAAATCTCAACTTCCAGGGATTGGATATCGGAAGGACTATTGGTTGATTTGGAAACAAGTATCATCAGATTCAGACTAGCTTCTGGGCAACTAGAGGAATCCTTAGATAGATTGGGAAAATTGGTAGCAAATGTCGAAAATGCCGGACTTCATTCAACCACTCGCACTCTCATAGACCCGAAACTTCCATGTGATGTAGTTGATGCTTTGAATTCCGAGGTTTTGAACAGTTTAAAGCTTAGGGAGAGTGACATTTTTGATTCTGATGAGATCTCCTCATATAATGAAAGAAACTTCATGAAGACTATGAAGCTGTTAATTCAGATATACAAGGTGAATTGTGGTTCAGTGGATCCATCGACTTGGTCGATATTGCTTTTATGCGCTTTCAGGTTGAGACCATACGAGGAGGTCGAATACTTTGTCAAGTGGTTAGTGGGTGCGATGATTAAACAACAAGGAAATAAAATTAAAATGAAAACCTCCCATATGCTTCACCCTTTAATGACCGTTTTTAGCCCTGATACCATCTTTACAATAATTGTCGATTCTTTTGTTTTTTTAGAGCAAAACGAACGATATGAGCCTTGGAAGACACTCGAACTTATATTGAAGGTTTCAGATCTTACCGGTATCAGTTTGCAGGTTCCTAAGATCAAGAAAGCAGTCAAATTGGGTTTGAACAAGCTTTATGTTGAGGATCACGAACAGTTGCCCGCCAATTGGAAGAGAGCTCGCGTCAAAAACAAGTTGAGCGGCGAGGAGATGATTGACAAGTTCAATGAGGTTTGGAAAACTGATTACTTTGTGTCGAGGCTGTCGAAAGAAGCTGATCAACAGCACTAATAACATTTATTTATATTACAATATTTATTAATGAATGATGAATTTATAAACTAATTCTATTACAACATCATGGAAGAGATTACAGCATTGGATGACTCTTTTATATTTTCTGTCACGTCTTTGATGAACTCTGAAGTAATGCCAAATTCTTTGCCATCTTTTTTAAACCAATCTGTCAACTGTTCTTCGGAATTTTTCAATGTTTGGAGATTTAAACTCTTAAAATCAGAATAACTCTCCTTGAAAGCCTTCGTTATTGACTTGGCCTTCATCACAATACTTTTGTTTAAACTTTCGTCGATTTGATCCCTGTAGTGTAATTTTATGGAGGTGAGTGACTTGGAAATTCTCAACAGCACAAAATACTTTTGAAGGACAGAGCTGCTCAAAGTAGTTTCGAACTGCAGCATTTGCTTAAATTTAGAATTGTATAGGCTGTTGAAGGACTCCATCCCTTTTCCCTCAAGAATTGCGGTCACCAACAGTGCGATTAATGACAATTCCCATTTTTCAGCATCCGTGAACTCAGGGGAGTCTTCTGCTGCTTTCAACTTTCCTATCAAACTTTCCAACGAACCATAATTTTTATTGTTTGCAATTAATAGCTCTTTCGAGATCATCACATTCAAGTATACTTCAGTCCTCTTTGGCCCAAGCAACTTCTCTGATAATGCTGAATCTTGTTCAAGTGCTCCAAAATCCCATATTATTTTGAAGTCTCTGTTGTCAGATAACCTTTCATCCAAATCCCTTTCTAAGTTTGAAGAGAGAGAAGTTAAATTGTAGCCTTTTAGGACCTCTTCAAAAGCATTTTCGAACATATCATGGTTTCCCGTGATTCTGGCAATAGAAATCGTCTCTAATAAATTCAAGTATTTGGTAACTGAGTTATTAAGCCTCAACCCAAATTCTATGAATCCTTTAATTTTGCTGAGCGAGTTTTTCTCATAAGCTTCTCTGAGCATATAAGTTGTCTCGCTTTGATTATTCGAGTAAATGTCTTGAGCTTTCGAGAGATCTTTCGAAGACTCTGGACTTGGATAGAACGATCCGATACTTGACAATAAGTAGCCTGATAATGTGTCATTTTGAATGAATCTCACTTTTAAAATTGTATAGTGCGCTTTTGCTATGCTGTAACAATTGATCAAAGAATACAATCTGACGAGCCATAGTCTTAAATGGAATTCATGAATATCAGTTTTAGTTGCTTTTTCTAGTATAATAATACACTTGAGAATCTCTAAAACACCGTTATTGCCATTGACAGATAACTTTAAGATTGATTGAGAAATTAGCAACAAAAACTCATTTCCCACAAAGTAGTCGGTCTTCTCTTTCACCTGTAAAAGATGTTTCGATGCTGTGTAGTATTTAAGATTCTTTTGAATAAACTCTGCTGATGCAATGAACTCTGGCTTCATTAATGTCTGAAACTTCATGTGGTTCACAAGCAAAGTGACCTCACTCAATGTCAATTTATTAATTTCCAATTCCGAGTGAAGGTGTTTCTCCTTCATCACCATTTCAAAAATCAAGAAAAACTTGTCAGTGGCGAAGAGATCAGTGAACGATTTCAAGTCAGCAAAGCAACACGGCTTACCCCCAAAAACCTTAAGGTAGTCTAGTAGGTATTTAGAAAGCAGCGTTTCATTTCTCTCATATTTGGATATTTCTAAATGAGCCAATTTGGAGTTTCTGGAGACAGGATAGGATTCGCAGATTCTAATAACATCTTCAAGCTTACCTAAATAAGATGAAGCCTTGATGAAATATTTCCAAGTGTTCCAGTCATCGAACTTATTATCAACCAATATAGTAAGGCATGTCTCGAACAATTCTCTCCACTTTTCAGTTTTGTCCATGGCATCAAGTAAAATGATTTGAAGTTCCAAATCCTGTTCGTTTCGTAGAAACTCCTGTATCTCAGGAATAGCCTTCTCTGTTTCATTATTCAGTAGGAGGAGCTTGACATAAGTATATAATTCCTGGGCGTTTTTCAAAGGTTTCAAACTTTCTATCATTTTTAAACCAAGTTTGGGAAATAAGAGCTTGTGCAGTTTCGTGATCTTCGTCATTTCCGAGGCTAGGAGGTAATTGAAAGAACTTCTCAATTTCAAGTCTCTCATATTCTCACTTGTAGATTTTTGAACAAGGGCCATGCTTGATTTTTGAAGTGACAGAATGTCAAAGTTTTTGATACTCAACTCGAACCAAGATTCGATCAAAGGTACATTTGGATACTTTTTGCAGGCGTTCTCGTAAATTTCGATTGATTCTTTATATAACCCAGTTTTCCTGAAGACAATGTTCAAAAGCTCCAAGGCATTTGGATCACTGGGTATCTTCAGCATCAAAGCTTTTGATTTCTTAATTGATTCATCTCGTTCACCGTTCAATAACAAAATATAACTGCTCAACGCATAATAGTAACTGCTGTTTGGGTATCTCTTCAATTGTTCGGAGCACAAAGACTTGGCAATCTTGAAAGAGCCACTGTCAATTGCAGCGAATATGGAGTGGGAGACTCTGTCTGACATTGACCTTCTTCCAGTGGTTTAACCTGAAAATAAAATTTTTTTCAGTTCTTCACACAAAAAGAAAATTTAACATTTTGAATCCCAGTCAATCAAAGATAGTAAACACACTAACGATGGCGTCAGTAAAGCCAGAATTATGTCTTTACAATTTGACATTGAATAAAGCATTTGCATCGACCAATTCTGTGATAGGAAACTTTACTGCTAGCGATAAATCTAACAAGAAATCGAAATCTCAGGAGCTTATCATAGCATCATCTTCTGTTCTTTCGTTATACAGATTCAATTCATCTACAGGGAAATTGAGAAAGTTGTTCGATCATGACACCTTTAGTGCTATACGAAGTGTGTCTAGTTTCAAGGTTTCTGGTTCCACAAGCGATTCTGTTGTGGTTACCTCAGATAGCGGGAATTTGACAGTGCTAGGAGTAAACTCCAAAAATGAACTGTTTGAACCTATATACAACGAACCGTATTCAAAAACCGGTCTCACAAGATTGATACCCGGGGAATATATTGCTGTCGATAACAAAAGTAGAGCTTTGATGTTATCAGCTATTGAAAAAAATAAATTGGTTTATGTCTTGAATCGTGACCTTGATTCAAACAAAATTACCATATCCTCCCCTTTGGAAGCGAACAGGTCTAAGATTTTGACATTCTTCACATGTGGGCTTGACGTTGGATATGAAAATCCACTTTTTGCTGCCATTGAATGTGATTATGGAGAGTATCAAAACAAGTCAATTGCCTCAGAAAATGGAGGCTTGAGTTATAGTAAGTTCTTAAACTATTATGAGCTTGACTTGGGTTTGAATCACGTTGTTAAAAAATATTCAGAGAAGATAGACCAAACGTCCAATTTTATGCTTTCGGTCCCTGGTGGTCTCGATGGCCCTTCAGGGTTGTTGCTATGCTCCAAAGACATAATTCAGTACAAATATTTGAATGAAAAATCTCATATTATTCCTATACCGAAACGAGCTAACTGCAAAGATTCGGACTCCTTTATTATTAATGGAGTGGTTCTTAAGTTGAAGAAAACTTTTTTCATTTTACTCCAGAGCAACTTTGGTGATTTGTTCAAAGTCAGCATTAACCATGATGGTGACACGGTTATCAATCCTGGGGAGATAAATTCTATTGAAATAATGTACTTTGATACTTTGCCTATTATGAAATCATTACTTATATTCAAGTCGGGATTCTTATTCGCGGACAGTGAGCATGGTGATAAATATGTATATCAATTTGAAAGCACCGGTGATACTTCAGATGCTAAAACATGGAAGTCTACCAATTACAGCGATATGATTGACGCGGCATCAGAAGACGATATTGAATTTGATATCAAAAGCTTGGAAAACTTAGGATTGGTGGACATTTTGAGCTCATTGAATCCAGTGATGGATAGCAAACTTTTGCAAATATCCAAAAGGAGGGATGAACCAGTCAATGTCAATATCCCAACTGTTTATTGTGCTTGTGGTAATGGTGCTAGATCATCTCTTAAAATTTTGAGCAGAGAAGCACCACTCACCGAACTTGTTTCATCTGAGCTACCAGCAGATGCTCAAAAGTCATTTATCACAAAAGTTTTCGATAGTGATGAGTATGACAAGTATCTAATTTTGTCGTTCTTGGATGGATCGTTGATCTTGAGTATTGGTGAATCGATTGAAGAAGTCTCAAACAGTGGACTATCTACCGAAGCGCCAACTATATTAATTCAACAAATGGGCAAGGGTTCGATCGTTCAAGTACAAAGTGAATCTGTAAGGCATCTCACCTATGATCCGCAACTGCCTAATCTGGAACCTGTTATGAAGGAATGGTTGCCACCTGCAGGAATAAAAATATTGAGCTCAGCTGCGACAACCTCACAACTAGCAATTGGTTTGTCGAACAGGCAACTAGTTTATTTCGAACATGAAAATGAGCAGTTGATAGAATCAAAGCAAAGGCCAGAAATGTTAGGACCAATAACTTCATTATCTATGGAAAAGGTTGAGATTGGTAAAATGAGATCAAAATTTTTAGCCGTAGGTACTTCTGAAAGTACAATTCATATTTTGAGCGTTGATCACTCCTCGTTATTAGAGGAATTGTCAGTACAAGCTCTTAGTTCAATTCCAGTCAGCTTGAAGATAATGTCAATGATTGACAACACAAACCTGAATGATGATCAAAGAAACAGCAGCTTGTACTTGCATATCGGTATGAAAGATGGAATTTATGGTAGAATCAGACTTGATGAGACCACAGGGGCATTTGGAGACGTCCGAAGTGCAGTTGTTGGACTTAAGCCTGTAGTCTTGTCCGAGATTAATCTATTTGGCCAAAATATGATTATGTGTTTTTCAACGAGAACCTACTTAGGGTTTTCCTTCAACAATGATTTTTCATTGATAACAGTTCCAAATGAGGTTTTCACACATGTTTCCAGTTTCAAAAGTGAGGATTTTCCTGAAAATGGTATTGTTGGGATCCACTCGAATAACATGGCAATGTACATTGCAGACGAAGTGACTGGTGATTTCAATTTTGAAAGCATAAATCTCAGATATACTCCTAGAAAGATATGCGAACATGAAGGATTGATATATGTTATTGAGGGTGATTACAATACCAAGAGCTCGTATATCAAAGGTGATTTGGAAAATGATGAACAGGTTGAATTTGACGAAAACGAGAGCCAAGAGATTTTTCAACAGTTTGGCTATCCAGAACATTTGGATCAATGGAGTGCATGTATACAGGTAGTGTCAGTTGTTGATAGACAAGTGACTCAAACTATTGAGTTTTCTGAGACCAATCAAGCATTTGTCAGTTCATCCGTTATCGAATTCAATGGTTCTAATTATTTGGTAGTTGGAACTTCTCAGGATCAAAAGTTTTTACCAAATTCTTCTAGTGGGTTTTACTTAAGAGTGTATGATATCACACAACAAGGATTGAAATTTAAGCACTCCACAAAAATTGATGGATTGCCATTGTCAATGGCTTCTTTCCAAGGAAAGCTATTGGTTGCTGCTGGGAGCAATTTGATTATTTATGACCTTGGTTTGAAGCAGTTGTTGCGTAAATCTCAGATCAAGTTACAATGTAAGCAAATTGTGAAAATTGATACCTTTGGAGCAAGGATTGCCGTGGGAGATATCAGACAAAGTATTACATTTATTGTTTTCAAGCCTTTGGAAAACAAATTCATCCCATTTGTCACTGACACAATAGCACGTCCTATAAGTACGTTCAAGTTTGTCGATTTTGACACAGTTGTTGGTGCTGATAGATTTGGTGAAATTTTCATCTTACGTTGTCCCGACGAAGTTTCCAAACTATCAGAAGAAGATGATCACGGAACATATTTATCAACAAAGGAAAGCAATTTGAATGATTGTCCCTATAGATTGAGCAATCCACTGAATTTTTACATTCCCGATATTATAACATCATTTAACAAAGGTCATCTTAGTGTCAATGATGGGGGGCCGGATTTGATTGTCTATTCTGGTTTACAAGGAACAGTTGGTGTGTTACTTCCGATTTCTCACAAATCTGAGATCGACTTCTTTGTTAAGTTACAGAAATTGATAAGAGAAGATAACATTTCTATAACTGATAGAGATCATTTGAAATATAGAGGTTACTATGTTCCCGTCAAGTCTGTAATTGATGGTGATTTGATAGAACGCTTCTCTGCTTTCGATGCAACGAAGAAATTGAAGATTGCCGGAAAGCTCGACACCACTGTTAAAAATGTTGAGAAGAGAATTGTTGATATAAGGTCAAGAATTTATTTCTGAATAATAAAATTTGTACTATTAATGCATTAAGTTTATTTACAAGTAAGAGTAACCTAGCCCCTGTATAGCTCCTTGATTACATTCCCTTTGACAATAGTCTCCTCTATAATTCCCTGAACATTTTCAGGGTGCACTCTACCATACCAAATAGACTCGCCTTTTCCATTGAAGAAAAGCACATTCCCAGCAAACAGATGTCCTCCAACATGAGATATAGTACCAACTTCAACGTCCGATATGTTCTTGTCAGATAGAACTTTGGTGAATTCATTGATCAACAATGGTGCCATTATCCCACACCTCAGATCTCTTTGCAGGTGCCCACACACTAAAACGAGTCGTTTGTTATGAGGTGAAGCATCGATTTTCTCACCAGGCACCCACTCTTCCTCCGATGGAGTTAAAAACTCCTTTATAAAATTCTCGACATATTCTCCATCATTAACGGCATTGTATGGGATTTCTATTGTCACATTGTCTGGATAGAGTATTGTCTTGAAAGTGTCAGATTTTCTCTTATAACTATTGAAATGAACGTTATTAACAAGAACAGGATGATTTGGAGATATTATACCCCATTTGTGTTTCGCGATTTGCAGGGCAAAGCTCTCCACATCACGCTCTATCTTTGAGTTCCAGTCCGTGGGATCTGTTTCATCCAATATCAATAAATGTTTCCAAATACTGGCCTTAGACGATCTCAAGGGTTTAGTATAATCGATCTGCTTGTCAGGAGGAAACACCGGTTGGCAATGGGTGCAACCAGTGTCATATACTGGCAATGGGCACTTCTCAACGAAAATGGGGTTCAAAGGGTCTAGCCTTTTGAAAACAGACAGAGCTGAATTGAAGAACCACCTGTACATAACGCTGCTTTTGTGATGGTGCACAAACTCCAATGTGTTTTTGCCATTTTTTTGATTTTTTTTTATAGTGAGAGCACCTTAATGATATCGCACTCGTAAAAAAGCTTTAAAAACCGACTTCCGATTCATTGACCAAAACTGGAACATTCGCCGAAGACAGCGAAGTCAACGAACTTGAGGGAACCGAAAAGGGTGTTGTTCTCTGAACTTTGAAAGGCGGATGTTCCTCTTGTACTTCTTCAAGGGAAAAAGTAAAACACTAGATTAGCAAACTGCTCTGTTTACGTGATTGGATTTGAGGTAGGTTACACTTGATGAATGTATTGAAATATGCTCTATACTCTTACATTTAACTTCCAGCCTACTATGAAGTAACGTGCTACTATCCAGCAGATATCCCCAGAAACAGCTATTAATCCTGTGAAAACAATGTAATTGTTGTAATGTTTGATGCTACCATCCCCGATAATAGCACCGGCTATAGGTAATCCCACCAATGTGCCAATTCCAGTGAAAAGATAGTTTGTAGCATATCGTTTCCCAAAATCTCTGGTAGGTGAAATAGCACCTAAACAAACTGGAGTCAAGCTCAAGACGGAGGCGGAGAAAAAGCCGTATATCACGACAAATGCCCACAACGCCTTCTCGTTGTCGCCAAAAGCACGCCATATGACCAATTCCGATAATCCGACCAAGCCTATCATCACACAAGAAAGGTTGTATGGGCCATATCTGTCAGCTAATAATCCTGGAAGTACTCTTCCGAACAGCCCTGACAAATTCATGATTGTGATCATCAAATAAGCAGTGGATTCATCAACACCAACGGCTACCGCGTACGAACCAAAGTATGTCATTGTATTCAGTAACGACAGCTCACCCAATAAAGTGGCTGCTACACAAAAGAAAAACTTGGGATCTTTCAAACCTTGAAAGTCAATTGTATTCTTGAGATACAGCCAAAAAGTGAGCAAATTTGCTGTTATCTGCTTTGAAGTTGATTGATCAGCATTATTTGTTACCAACTTGGTTGGTTTGGATAGTCTTTCCTTTATCAAAAAGAATGAGATTGCAAAGCAACTGAAGCATATAAGAGCCAATATTCTAATGGCCCAAGAAAACCCAACTTCTGGATACAATTTTCTGAGCATTATTGGGAAGATAATACCACCAATTGATCCTCCTAAAGATGAAAAGCCCGCTGCTCTTGCTCTTTTTTTATTAAACCAATGTGAAACTACCCCCATCAATGGGTTCATACATAGTGCTGTTCCGAGTCCCGATAATATTCCAAATGATAAAACAAATTGGTATACTTTTGTACAATTAGCAGTTGCTAATAATCCTGCGGTGAAAAGTACAGTTCCTAAGGCCATGGGAAGCTTTGTTCCATATTCATCGAATATTATGCCACCAAATATACCACCCATATATGACATGGCTGTGTAGAGGGCAAAGATCCAACTCACCTTGGATGAAGCATTAGGAACATTGGCCAATTGATTGGCCAAGATATACGTTTGGATACTACCAACACTATTTGACAAACCAAAGTCTGCAACAAACCCAAAAAAGCTTCCAACAACAACAATCCAAGCCCGATAACCTCCTTCTGGATATTCTATATCCACATTGTTTGAGTCCATCTCAAATGTTGTACCTTGATCGCTTTCATTTGCAACATTCTCGGATTGCGTGACACTTCCGTCACCATCTCCAAAGGATTCCCTGGATGAAACCGTGACGTGCTCTTCAACTTCTCGGGCAATTTCCCTTGATGACATGTAAGTTCCAACTGTTTAACAATGACTTATTGAAGATCGTTTGAATACAAAATTGCAGCGGCAAATAATTTTCGATACGCGCATAAATGGCGGAGATACGAAAGATCTCTGTTCTTATCGCGATAAGACTTCATACACTATTGTATAACTTCCCACGCTGTTGGGATTTTCGAAAGGTTTCAGCTTTACAACGTCAACGGAGTACACTACACATAAACAAAAAGACACTAAATGTATGGCTAGAACTCAATACGAAATCCAGGTGTACTTTTAGGAAACAAAAGTCATCAACAAAAGTTGCAGTTGCATTGAAGACTTGAAACTATACATCGTTTATTGCCCATAAGATTTCAACTGGCTACCACTGACAAAAAACCTTCAGCCCTCTATCACATTGGTTGGTATACCAAATGTGCGTCACACGATTCATACCATACATTTTTCGTCACCGAATCCAAAAACTTGAGCTGTTAAGGACTTCTTTTCATACCATTTTAAACACTTTGCTGACCTTCTTAAATGAAAAACTCAAAATCAATAACCAATCCTTACAATTTTCTAGCAATTGTGTAACATGTCTTCCAAACAACTTTCAAGTCCTTGTTAAAATCCCATCCGTATCTCGTGTTAAATTCCTTATAGATTTGACGGTACAAATCCTTATCTGTATTCAACACCTGTGGGTTCAGTTTATGATAATTGTGTAACGATGACCAAGACGTTACATAGTTCATGAAATCACCAAACTTCATATCTCTTTCAATTTTCAATGCGGATTTATTTTCACCGTTACCATCAAACTTGGCAGATTTCCAAATTTCGAATTTGTTATTTGGCAATTTTGCATCCACTTCAACCAACAAGTCTCTAACAATTTGTCTTCCAGGTTGTTCCCAATACTTGCCCAACCACTCGTCGCCATAACTGACAGTGTCCAACAACTTGTTACATTCTATCGACTCGTTAGCAAATACCGGATCTGCATAGCCAAAGTATATCAACAATCCCTTTGAGGAAAGAATCCTATACATCTCTTGGAGCCATACATCATGATCAAACCAATGACACAGTTGACCACATGTTACCACATCGACTGACCCAGAGTCAATAAAATCCAATTTCTCAGCACCACTGACGCGATATGATATACGGGGATCCTTGTTTTTCTCAATTGCAGTCTCAATCATCTTTGGGGACAAATCTGTCCCAATCACCTTTTCAAAATGCGACGCCAATTCATTTGTTACTTGACCAGTACCACATCCGATATCTAAGGCAGTTGAACCTTTGTGTTTCGGATACGCAGTGAAGATGAGATCAAAAAATTCTTTGTTATAAGTAGGTCTATAACTCGAATAGTTCGAAGCTTTGAAATTGAGGTCAGAAAAGGCAGACATTATGTGTTTGCTCAATGATAGCGAACAACATCCACTTGGAAAATGGGGTAAAAATGATGTTTTTTATATTTTTTTTTTTGGTTTTTGTGTTTTTTTTTGTTTTTCCTTCGTTTATCAACTGAAAGAATTGAGTTTCACTAACATCAGGAATATCGGAAAGCGATGTCGCAGTTTGTTAAAAGAGTGGCCCAAGTCAGTAAACCGTTTGCTCTCGACATAGAGACTGTGCTGTTGGCTTCGCAAAAGTTTGCTGCCCCACTTCCAAGTGGGAAACCTTCAATTGTGTTCCTTCATGGTTTGTGCGGGAATAAGAAAAATAATAGGGCATCAGCAAGAGTATTTTCAGAGCAGCTCCAAAGAGATGTTTATACCCTTGATTTGAGAAATCATGGGAACTCACCTCATATTGAAAGACATGATACTGCTGTTATGGCATGTGATGTAGAAAGGTACATATTGGAAAAGAAATTGGAAACCCCAATTATTATAGGACATTCAATGGGGGCCAAAGTGGCATATGCAATTGCATTGAGAAGACCTGAAATGCCATCTCTGATAATAGCCGTTGACAACATCCCAGCTGAAAATGTCAAAGGTGAACTTGAGTTTCTGAAGTTTGCCCAAAGACTCGAAGGCTTACAAAAAGTAGTTGATGAGGGATGCACAACTATGCTGCAACTGGATAAGGTTATGAGTGAAGTAGAGTCTGATCCAAAAGTGAGGTTGTTCATGTTGAGTAACTTGGCGAGAAATAAGGGAGAAAGAACATATCATAGTAAAGTTCCATGTGAAACTTTGATCAAACACTTGGAAGATATCAGAGGATGGGAATTTGGTAACGATCAAAAATGGATGGGACCAACGTTATTGACCAAAGCGTTGAAATCCCCATTCGTGGACAGCTACAAAGAGTTCAATAAACAGTTCCCCAACGGTGAAATCGTAGAGATGAACACCGGTCATTGGATCATTAGTGACGAAAACAAAAAATTTAACAAAATTTGCATAGATTTTATCAATAAACGTTTATAAATAATAGAGTAAAAAAAAAATTTATGTAAATAAAGTTAAAATAAATAATTTAGAAATGAAGTGTGAAATTTGTAAAGAGAATGAATTCAAATACAAATGTCCCAAATGTGGGATTAAATAGTAAGTAGTTGTGTTCTTTGACTTAATTCTGTCCGTGTTTTTGCTAACATTTTGTTGTTGAATGTATAGTTGTTCCTTAGTCTGTTACAAAGACCCTAATCACAATCATGATAACATTGATCAAAATATTGAGTCTACAAAAGATGAGACTGTGGTGGTGCCGAAGATAGAATCTGAAGATGCCCAACTTCAGAAGATAGTCACTGATGAAAAAATCATGTATTTGCTCAAGCAGCCAGCGTTACAATTTCATTTGTCGGTGATATATGATATATTGAATGATGTCCAATTGACCAAAGAGTTCAACAAGGAAGGCAGATACGATATAGCCAATAAGAAGTTGACGAATTTAAGAGAAAAGGGTGTCGAAGAAAATGAACTAGTTGAAGAGTTTTGCTCCAGAGTGGTGGAATTACTTCAGTGAGATCGTAAAACACAAAGTCTATATAGTGGGGTCATATATGTGTATATCTATCTATAAATCTAAATCATTCAAGTGGACCGGTCCAAACATTTTTTGGTAAACCTTGAACGCCGTCCAAGACGATTCTGAAAATGGCTCCACCGAGATCAGTTGGTGCTTCACTGTCAACTTTGTCGATGTCATCCAAATGTAAATCGGCAGAAGTGATGAACAACTCATTCAAATTTTCACCACCAAATACTGGACAAGTTATTCTCTTTGCTGGTAAGATAAATTCCTCGACTAACTCACCTTTGATGTTGAATCTCAACACTTTTGAAGTGGAGAAAACTGCAGTGAAAATATCTCCATTTGTTGCCATTGCGAATCCATCTGGCTCTGGTGATTCAAACTCAGCACAGAAATCCTTAATCTTGATATGAGGTTCCCTATTGGATATGGCACCAGTGAGTGAGTCATAGTCGAATTTCCAAATGGTGAATGTCAAACTATCAGTCCAGTAAACCTTGTTTTCGTAAAATGCCAACCCGTTAGGAATACGACAATCTCTAACTAATGTATCGATGGAAAAATCCTTATTGATACGATACAAGGTTCCTCCACTTGGAGGACCAGGTTGGTCAAAATTAGAAATGGTTCCAACCCAAAAATTACCATGTGGGTCAACAGCACCATCATTTGATCTATACTTGTCACTATGAGTTGACGATGGATATTCAAGTTTGTATTTGAATGTCTTTGTGTTGAAATTAACAAATCCAATACCCTTTTGACATCCAACGAGGTACACATTTGGATTTGGGGTCAATCCAATAACACCAACTGAATCATCCACTTTGATAACTTCATGAGATCCTTCAATTTGCTTACGCTCATCGTCTGAGTAATCAGATGTAGACCCAATCGGCAAGAAGACTCTATGTACTTCACCAGCGATGATATCCACCCATAAGAAGGAATTGTCTTGAGGATTGTAAGTTGGCCCTTCAGACAACCTTGACTTAGGGAAGTTCAAAAACGGTTTGTTGATAAGTGTTCTTTTGATAGCCATTGCTGTTGATTTCATTCAATGATATAGAGGTTTATCTCTTGAATTCAAGTCGGTGAAAATTTGATTTCTCGATTGCGTGTTTTTTTGTTGTGTTTAATTACTCCACTTAATATTTTTTTTGGACAATAAATGTGGGGGTTTGGTTAGTTGTTTTCAGTGTTTTTTAACGGCAAGAGACACTTGGTAGCCCATAGTCATTGAGAAGTTTGTAATAACAGGTTCCATTCAGGCCACTAAGCAGCATGTTTAAACAAAAACGTACTTAATACTGAATTAATAAGAGTATATTATCGATAACTACAAGGTAATCTGGAAAGTCAGGCATTGAGCGATAAATTATAAATAACGAGAAAGGGGGAAAACAACATAACTCATTACAACATAGAATATGGAAACAAAAAAATGGGCAATAATAAAAGGGATCAATCATTTTTCTGCAACAATTGACCAGCACCGTCCCTTTCAATTCTTTGCAAGACAATTTCTTTTAATTCATCAGGTAAATCCAATGGACCATATCTTCTGAAATTTCTGATAGCTACTCCTGGTTTTTCCGCCTTTTCCAAGGTCTTTTCAAAATATTCACCAACACTGGCAATGTAATCGTAGTTCAATTTGAATTCATCCATCTTTCTCATCTTTGCCAACGTGATGGAGTTAACCCCTTTGTCTTCTTCGTCGACTGGTAATTTGGTCAGGAAACCCTCGCCATCAGAAAGCTCAACCCCAGTCTTACGCAACAATTTGAAAACTCCAGACTTGTTTGCCAGTACTATACCACCGGCTTTTTCGATAGCATATTTGTGGTAAAATTCTTTGAATTCATCAATTGTAGCCTTTCTGGCACTAGTCCATCCGATCTCTGCCAATTGTTCCCTGGTGACTTCTTGAGCAACTTTCGACTTCTTCTTGAAAACATTGAATTCAAATTTGTATGGGTTGAAAATTCCCAATGCAAAAATAAGAAAGACAACACTCACTTTCAAAATATGCAATGCAAAAAAACCTAATTGAGCCCAAATTCCATACTCAGTATAAACCTCTTTCATTATATCATTGGCCAATCTCTCATTGTCTAAAAAGCGACGAGCTAAATATCCAAACAGTTTTGAGATTTGATTAGTCAAACAAATACCCGGGGTAGGTGAGAGGAAATCCGGTAAATCAGTATACAACCATGCCATCAACACGGTTGAAAAGATCAACACTTTCTGATAGTCAACCTCCCATCTTGGTATGATCAATTGTCCCGGCCAAACTTTATCACTGATGATATCTTCGTCGTGCACAGGAACCAAATACTTCTTTTCATCTGCGTCATAACTGAACAACAATGAACCTGATCTGGATAACCAACCAGGGTTAGTGCTGATGTAAAAACCAGAAGGTTTTGGACGGTAGAAAATAGATGGGGTCAACAGAACGGGCAACGTGTCAAAGATCTTGTATAAGTCACGGAAACGATCTTTTACCTTGATATTGAAGCAGTAATCTTTTTCCATGTCACCATTCATACGGATGAAAATCTCGAGCATACCGTCAATTTCTTCACCAGCTAACTCATCAAATACATAGTCCTCTTCAGAGACCGTATTTTGTGGCTTCTCAGCTTCTTTCTTAACTTTCTGGATCATCCTGTGTATGTATCTGTATATAGGTTAAATTTATATAAAGAGGCAAATA